>QOCX01001029.1:6555-49055 GCA_005959815.1 Sarcophaga bullata | reverse complement strand
TTACGACACAATTGTTCTGTAAATCTTTGTAACGGAGATCTTCAAACCACGATTGGTTTATTTCACACGCAATGCGCCTTCACACAAGACTGACTGAACTTCTACTCCGACTTTTGCATGCTTTGCCTTGCCTTTTATATAGCGACGTAAACAGTCTGATGAATGTTCTCGTAGGCGAAGGTTCTAGTCTTCGCCTTCACGAGATTCCTGTGAATGTAAACAACATGTTTACACCATTTCTTTTTCGTAACAATACTAAAACGGAAAAACTGTCGAATTTCAATATCTATTCCATTAATAAGAACGAATACTGTACTAAACGTATACACAATCAAACAAAACAAATTAATTAGTTAATTAATTACTTAATTTTAAACGACAAAATGCCAGACTATATAAAACCTGATTTAATGCCATAATGTGAAAAGTACTCAGATATTTTCACTTTGAAAACTAATAAAATTAACACCAATAACTTCTATGAGCAGATATTAAGACTTAGGTATAATGAACCTGTCTACATAAAAAATTATTTCATTCCATATACTCAAACGTTAAACGTTTTGTAGCATTCGCAAATTAATACAGGCGTTTTTTACCCAATTTTGTATGTATAGCAGCCCCATTGAATATTACACGCAAAAGGGTTAATTTTGTTTGGGATGGAAAATGCCAGAGGGCTTTTGAAATAATAAAAAAAGAATTAGTTTCTCCAAAAATCCTTCAATACCGACCCGTCCTCTAAGTTAACAAATATTAGACTTAAACTTTCTGAATATAATTTCGTAATTGAGAATATAACAGGAAATAATAATGTTGGTGCTGATGAACTTTCTCGAATCACGTTCCACGGGATAAGAAACGAGCCAACCTCTGAAACCACTTTAGCTGTGGTTACGCGTGCAAAGTCCAAACGAACAAAAATAGCAACGGATCAACTGATATTATAGAATCCTAGGGAAAATACATTAAAAATATATGACAAGTTTACACAAGAATT
This sequence comes from Sarcophaga bullata, assembly GCA_005959815.1. Taxonomy (NCBI): domain Eukaryota; kingdom Metazoa; phylum Arthropoda; class Insecta; order Diptera; family Sarcophagidae; genus Sarcophaga; species Sarcophaga bullata. The sequence goes on along the minus strand of QOCX01001029.1, from coordinate 48,055 downwards.
TAACAGTAGAAATGCGAAAATAAGGTCCGAAACAAGTCACAGGGACGGGATCACAACTAATATAAAGTTTAATATTTACATAAAATTTAAATCAGTAGAAAATGTTAACATTGTTAACAAATCATGGAATCTAGCACTGGTTTACAGATACGATATTTATGACGTTTAAAAAACGCTGATAGCAACCGCTGAACCTTTTAAGTAGAGGGAGAAAATAATGTTGCAATGTCTTGCAAAGCAAATGTGTTAGAAGCAACAAATATGCAGAGCGAAAATTGGCGATTAAAGTAGAAAAGTTAAATGTAAATAAACATTTATTATGTGTTAGAAAAAAGAAAATTTGGAATACTTTTTAATTTTAAATTTTAAAGAAGTTTGATATATGAGCTCGTAGATTGCAAATAAAAATAAAAATAAATTTGTCTTTAACTCTAAAAATTATTTATTAACCGCACAATTTTGTGTGCCACTGTTCACAACTGATTCTATCAACAACAATTGCTTTATTTGTTATTCCTTTGTTTATGCCCTTTGCGATAAACAACAACAATTATTACACAATTGTTCTGTAGATCTTTGTAACGCATATCTTCAAACCATGATGCTTACTTCACACGCAACGCGTTTTCACATAAGACTGACTGAACTTCTATTTCGACTCCGCATACTTTGCCTTGCCTTGCTTTTATATAGCGACGTAAAGGTCTTCGCCTTCTCGAGAATACTATAAATGTAAACATGTTGTTTACATTCATGAATGCTTACTTACAGGGGTGGCCTTATAATTAGAAACGATTAAGCAACATGTATGTTGGTTAATTTATTTTCAAAACTTTGTTACTCATTTAAAAACTAATAGCTAAACACATAATACAACAAACTAGCTTTAAGTTTAAATTAAAAAAATTCACGGCATCAATATCATTTTTAAAAAAATTAGTGAAAATCAAAAAATACCAATTTCAGGTTGGTCATATAATTAGAAACGACTTTTTCTGTTGAAGTCGCCGTAGTCTAGTAGGTAGTGTGTTGGCTTATTAGACGAAAGGCCAGGGTTCGAATCCCCGGATTGAATAAACTTCCCTTAGATATGGCAGAAACATTAGACAATTTAATTACTGAATTTAGAGATATCTTTGATAAAATTAATAGCGAACAGGCAATCAAAACCTCAATTAAGGCCGAGATTCGGTGTAATACTGATGCGCCAATATACTCCAAACAATATCCTTATCTTTGTATGCGTGAAGAAGTGGATAGGCAGATAGAGGAGCCTTTAAAAAATAACATAATCCGACCATCGAAAAGCCCTTATAATTCTCCTATTTGGATGGTTCCAAAAAAACCAAAACCCAACGGAGAAAAACAATATAGGATGGTGGTAGATTTTAAAAGACAAAGCGCAGTTCCAATACCTGTTACTTACATAATACCCGACATTAATTCAACGTTAGCTTGGAAAGGCAAAATATTTTACAACGTTTGACCTTACCTCGGGATTTCACCAAATTCCCATGAATCCCAGGGACATCCCGAAAACCGGTTTTTCTACTATGAACGGCATATACTAATTTCTAACACTACCATTCGGCCAACGTAATGCACCTGCCATATTCCAACGAATGGTCGACGACGTTTTGCGAGGCTGCATAGGGAAGATCTGCTACTTATATATAGATGACATAATCGTCTATGGGAGTACTGCTGAAGAGCACTTGAATAATCTTAAAAGGGTATTTCAGTGCATACGGGAGGATCACCTCAGAGTTAATTTAGAAAAAACAGCGTTCATGAAAACGGAGGTCGAATTTCTCGGTTATGTAGTTACAGTAAAGGGAATTTTGCACGATAGGAAAAAAGGTTAAGGCAATTCTCGATATTAAACCACCGTCAACTCTCAAAGAGCTTAAAAGTTTTCTTGGTTTAACCTCATATTATAGAAGGTTCATTAGGGGCTTCGCAAAGGTAGCCAAACCTCTAACAAATCTTACTCGTGGCGAAATGGCACAAGTGAAAGCCAATCAATCAAGAAAAATTAAAATTACTCTTGGAGAAGAAGAATTACAAGCGTTTAATGACCTCAAAGAATTACTCACGTCGTCGGAAGTGTTAGCATTTCCAGATTTTGACAGACCCTTCAATTTAACGACAGATGCATCTAACAGTGTATTAGGTGCTGTACTTTCTCAAGGAGAAATGGGAAAAGATAAGCCCATAACCTTTTTTTCTCGATCTTTGAATAAAACAGAAGAAGCGTATGCCACGAACGAAAAGGAAATTTTGGCGATAGTCTGGGCGCTGTACAATTTGTGATCCTATCTTCACCGATCACCAACCTTTGACGTTCGCCCTAAGTAATAGGAATTATAATGCGAAACTCAAAAGGTGGAAGGCTAGAATAGAGGAGTATAACTTCGAATTAGTATACAAACCAGGGAAATCAAATGTAGTAGCTGAAGCCCTATCGCGTCTAAAAGCAGACTCAACCGACTCAGTAAAAGCTGAGCGCTGTTCTAGAGTCGAACCTATTGATCTTTGTGGAGATGAATCTTCTACAGATACAGTAGTGAAGGCAGATTGGGAGAAGAGGATTCAGTAACAATAGCGGCTAGCGAAGGCACCTTGCACAGTGCTGAACAGGATGGCACAGACTTGATTCCTCATGTCGAAGCTCCCATTAACGTATTTCGTAACCAAATTATAATACGGACGTTTAAATCAGACATGTTTACACATATTAATCCCCATCCTGGCTATGACCGCCATATTATATCATTGGAAGAAATTAACAAAGAAAATCTCGTTCTAACACTAAAAGAAAAACTCAGGCCTGATGTTCGTAACGGAATTAAAATCCCTGAGCAATATTTATGGCTACACGAGACGTCTGTTTAGAGAACGATGTAGGCTAAGAATCACACAAAGAATAGTGGAGGATGTGACCTGCCCTGATAGAGTGTTCTCCTTGATAGAAGAAGAGCATAAAAGAGCGCATAGAAATAAAGATGAAAATAAATTACAGCTCTTAGAAAAATACTATTTCCCCAAAATGAATAATCTTGTTTGAAGGTATGCGAAAAATTGTGAAGTATGCAAAGTTAACAAGTATGATCGACACCCACCAATGCCTAAGCTCCAGGCAACCCCAGTCGCTTCCTATCCGTGTGAAATACTGCACATGGACATCTTTGTACTCCAGAATGAGTATTTTATAAGTATTTTAGATAAGTTTTCGAAATTCGGGAAACTCTTCCCTCTTAAAAATCGTTCAGCCCTGCAATTGAAGTCATTAATTATTTTTCAACACCACGCATACTTGTGACAATGATGTTCTCATTGTTATAGGTCGTAGTAGAACTTCGTACCATGAGTAGCTTTCTTGCAATACAAAAATTTCAATACAAAAATACAAAAATTTCAATACTCAAAATTTCAATGGAAACCGTATATTTGCGGTGGGGTTCAACTCCCCATGGGTACCATGAGAATAAGTAAATCGCATTAATGGGAATGCCGAGGAAAAAAAAAATAAATAAATTGACATAAATGAAAATAAAATCAAATGTAATTCTAAAACAAATGGGCCGTATATTTGCGATGGGGTTCAATCCCCCATGGGTACCATGAGAAAAAAAATGAAAAAAATATCAAATGTAATTTTAAGTAAAGAAGAGCACAAATTGCAAAACTTTAATCCTATTAAAGGAAAAATAGAAGTTGCTAAAATGCTTAACAAAAAGGCCTTAAAAATTTGATATGACAAAAATAAAAAAGCTTAAGCATAAATATGTACATGAAAATAACTAAAGTAAACATTGCAATGAAAACGAATATATTCCAGAGTAAGGCTGATTCATGCCGGTTATGAAATGCAAAGGAGGTCCATGGCTTAAGAGACTATCGTTTCGTCTTTTAACAGAAGGCAGATAATCACGCCTCCCTCGAATGGAATCAACCAAATCAATAAAAATAAAAAAATAAAAAATAAAAAAAGGGGGAATGTGGCCTCAAGCCGTGAAAATAAACAAGAAAATGTATAGAAGAATAAGAAAAAACAAAACGAATAGAACTTGGCCAAAACCAATAAAACTAATTTAGAATAAGAATTTTACTAACAGTAAAATATTTTGCAACTAAAAACGTAATAATTTTAAAACTTTCTGCTAACCTATGAAATAGTAATTACTAAACATACTAACACTAGAATTAGAAAAATGAAACAACATTTATCATTCCAGTCTCACGTAGTTCACTGCTGTGACCAGTATACAAATCTGGCAAAGGTTGGCTAGTTGATGGAAGGATTCAACCAGGTTTATATTATCAACCTGGCAGAATACGAGCGCCTGGTGGACCAAACCATTGCGATGCTGGATAAAATTCCGTTGGATAAGAAGGAGAAAATGGTAATTGACTCTCTTCCCAATTAAATACACTTAGGGGTAACTACAAGAAGCAGAAACGCTCTATCAGCTGGATTGGCTCCGCTTGGAAATGGTTAGCTGGCAACCCAGACGCCGACGATTGGGACAGCGTTTTGAAGCCTGAACAAAGCATCATTGAAAACAATAACCAGGAGTATGCAGTCAATGACCGACTGTTTAAGGCGTCTCAAGAGGCAATATCCAAGGTTAACGCAATGATAGCGAAATTCCATAATGAAGTGAACGCGACGAATATCGAAAAGTTATTAATCAAGTATTACATCAAGTAATGGTCATCAGGGATGAAGTAAACGAAATTATAAGAGTTTGCCAGATGGCCAAAGGAGGGTACTAACACCTAAATGGATCCAGAGCTTGACAAAGAAGAAGTTCACCGTATAATCGATGAGATCGCAACGCTTCCTTACTCCAATGAGCTAGAGGCCATCGAGCATGCAAATCCAAAAGTAGATACAAATGGCTCTACTATCCTGTACATCCTTTCATTGCCCAAGGTAAGGAAAACCGAGTATAATTACCTAATCGCCAGACCATCCGTTCGAGAAGGGAGGGCTATAGACCTACAGTATGGTACGCTTTTGGTCAATGAAAAAGAGACTTATGGCATCATCGAACAATGCATGCGAATTAGCAACAATACAGTATGCGAGGGAAAAAGTTTGAAAAAACTGTCTGAAGATGACTGCGTTCCAACCCTAATCAAAGGAGGAGAAATGAAGTGCTCCTATCGATGCTGCGAGGATGAAATTGTCGAGCTCATAACGGAAGACACTATTTTTATCACTAATTTCATAGGATGTCTCCAAAGCGGTAATACTACTAAATTTCTTTCGGGAACCTATACGATACGACTTTATAATGAGGAAGTGCAAATAAAAAACATTACCTACGCCAGCCGAAGAGAGACATTATTACAAATTCTACCTCAAGCCGTTACGACCATCCTAGAAGAAAGCCGACAACTTGACTTGGGTTATCTTCATAACATCAGCAAACAAAACATAAAATGTTTGGAAAATCTGGCCATACAATACCGCTGCTCCATAGCCACAGATGCCACAATTTATTTGTTTCTAATCCTTTTGGGTTACCTATGTTGGAAGGCCCTATATTCTCATGTGAGTCTTCCCCCGTTACGACGTACGACCAACGTGGTATCCAATCCCCAATCTGCGGGACGTAGATTTTTGGCGAGGGAGGAGTTAACACAACCTAGTGTGCAACTTAGTGTTGACGTTGCACACGCGCCTGATAATGAAATATGAGTTGGAATCATATTTCGTCTGCTGCCAACGAAGTATAAGTTGTAATCATATTTCGTCTGCAACCAACGTGAGAACGGATGTGCAGTGACAACGTTAGGAATAAATTAGTATATAAGAACAAAACATTGTTAGTTTTAGTTCAGTCTTAGTTAGTGATCACGGAAATAAATTGTAAAGTAAAAAATAATTCGTGCGTTTTAATTTAAAGGTGATAGTGGACAAGTTGATGTCCACTTAAAAATATAATTTTTTTGAGTGTAAAAGGAAAACTTTAAGTTAAATTTTTCGTGATACTGATGTTGTTGTTTAACTTTTTTTATTTGTTAATTAAATAAACAAGTCCGTTGGTTTTGTTGTTGTAGCTTTTGTTTAATATTTTAATGTTAAACGATGTTACATTGTTTCCATGGTATATTTTTTCCAAGAGTGCAAAATGAATTAAGACTGCTACTTTCTGTTGCACTCACTGAATACAGCTGTTTTAAGTGCCAGTTACCCGAACGTAACCTAACGTATCGTAGCGAACGTTCTATTTTTAGCATATGGAGAGCAGTGTAAACGCTAACGAAACGTTCTCTCTCGTTAGCAAAACGGAAGGATCTGTATAAAATAGAATTCTCTCACGTTTTTCCGTGACATTTGAACATGATTGATGGGGCTATTGTATGCAGAGTTGCAATGCGGCATAAATGCCCTCTTTCGGTACTTTCATGATTATTTATATAAAACTTTTAAATTGTTACATGTATATAATCAAATTTTTAATTTTTGATTAAAAAAATAATAAAAAATTATTTTATAAATAAAATACGTACTGTTATGTTCCTAATTTGTACACATTTTAAACAAATAAATAAATAACATATGTATTTTTTAGTGGTCCGAATTCTCCTGTTTGGTACTTTCATATATTTTAATCGTATATAATAATCTTTTAAATTTGTACATAAAAAATGATTTTTTTAATTATTATTATTATGATTGTAATATGTATAAAAAAAACTTTGAAAAAAGCAAATAAATAGTATGTATTTTGAGTGGCAATGTAACGCAAATGCCCTTTTCTCTTTATACATAAATGTTTTTAAACTTTAAAATTTTTAAATGAATATTCTTATGATTCCAATACTCATAAAGAATTGTAAGGTCCATTATTACAATTTGCCGTTAAAGTTGGGTTTATTTGAAGATACATTTGGCTAAAGGGAACTGTGAAGTTACCTTTAACTTATTTTCGTTATTACAACTTATAGATAAAATAAAGTTAACTTTGTCAAAAATATGGCAATATCAGTGGAACATCGATAACTTTTGCCACCTTAAATAAGTTCTTTAAAACGCAGGGGCAAAGACGTGATTTCTTATTAACGGCAAGTTGTAATAACGGCCCTAAGTACTTTCGATTTTTTGTTCACAATTTAGTTTAATGTTAAAATGTAAAATACAGCGCACTCGCGTAGGGATTATTGGGTTGTTTTTATTTGGATCTAAACGATCATGTGTGTATGTTGATGTGTATTGTAAATGTTGATGTGTGTTGGGGATGTTATTGTTATTATTTGTTAGAGATGTTAATGTTGTCAGGGTTTGCGTTGTGTGAATTTGTTCAAACATCAATTTTGACCGCAAAATGGGCCATAACTCTCCGTCGGCTGTGATCTGGAATGAGTCTTCGGCTGAGTAATAATAGTTGTGGGTGTTATGGGTATGAGTTTGGGTAGGTAAGAACCGTTTGGGTGAGTAGTGGGTGATTCTTAAGGGTGTAAAGGTGAGTAAATTTGATCTTTTCAGACTATAATATTCTTCATTGAAATATTGTGTCTGACAAAGAATTATTGGTCTATCACGGGTAGTTTTGATCCCATGAGCATCAAGTTTAATCCTTGGGTGGGTTAATAATCTATTGAATCTTTCGTCAATAGATTGTGGGTTTTTTCGAACCAGAACTATGCTGCCATGTCGAAACTTGTTTCTCCGAGTAAATGATGCGTGGTCACAGAATCGCTAGATATACGACAGTATTCTAAAGCTCTGGACCATTTAGAAAATATTACCAAAATGTCTTGGGTAGGGTGAGTAAGATTCATAGATGGTTTTGGGTCCACAGTTTCAGCTTCAGCTTGAGTTTCCGAAGGTAGATGTGTTGTTGGCTACTTTGTCAGATCTTCCCTCAACCGGGTTGGGTCATTCCATAACTCCTCATCCTTCAGTCCGTCTTCATTGCAACCACGACTGACAACATCAGCTGGGTTCTCATAAGAGTTCACATTTCTCCAGTGCCTAGTTCCTTAAGTATCTGTAATTGGAGACACACGGTCTGTCAGAAAGGTGTTGCAAGTAGTTGGGGTATTGTTGAGAAATGTCTAAACTATAGAAGAGTCCATCCAAAAATTCATTGGGTGTTGGGTTAGCCTTTGTTGTGTAATCAAATTGTATGTCACTTTTGCCAACAACACTGCAATAAAAAGTTCTAATTTCGGAGATGATGGACTGCGATAGGTGCATCTCTTGTGTTAGCGAAGAGTAGGGTTACGGACATGGGACCGTTTATGGGTATGTCTCGTGCATATAAAATCACAGAGTATGCCTTTTCAGAAACGTCTGAAAAGTCATGAAACTCAATTTTCGCCAAAGGTGAAAAATCTAGGAACCAGAATGTTGTCATTATTATAAAACTGCAATAACTTGTGCCAGTTAAAAAGGGTGAGAGGTTTAAGACATTCATCCCAAGCTGTATTATCCCGCCAAATTTGCCGCATCACGATTTTGGCGGATATGTTAATTGGTGATAACCAACCAGCTGGATCACAACATTTAGCGATGGCAGATAAAATTGCATGCCTAGTGTAGGGTGGTTTTCTCTCTATCTTGGGGGCCTCAAAGAAAAACTTGCTGTCTTCTGGGTCACACCGAATGCCTAGGGTTTTAGGGTTTTCCGCTTCTGGAGAGGTAAGAAAGACGGCTTTGAGTTGGTGATCCTTGCGCAAATTATCCGATATTTCTTGGGTATTTGATGTCGACTTTCGTAGAGGAAAACCAGCAGATTCAAGAGCAGTGATCAACTGACGTACAAAATTTCTCTCAAAATTTGATATGCGATTGGGTGAAGATCTTTAGCTAATCTGTGTAGTGTTCTGATAGCTAAATATGGGACTCAGTTAACGCCATATGTGATTGTTTGCAGTTCGTAATTTTGGATGGGTTTGTTGACGCTTTTACGGAATAAAATTCTCTGATAGGCTGAATTTGCCTATACATTTTAGTAATGTCGGTATTAAAAACAAACTTATAAATGCGCCAACTCAAGATTGAAACAACTAAATCTTGTTGTAGGGTACGACCAATGCATGGGGTATCCCTCAAGCTGTTGTGAGGATCTTGTACTGGTCCGGTTAAAATCCAACCAAACTCACTTTCTTGAGCTATTAATGTGCCAAGAACATCTTTCTTAACACCAGCTCCGATAATTTGTGGGTAAAAATCGCTACCAATTATAATGTCAACTGGGTGGCTTTCATAAAATTTAGGATCAGCTAACGGGATGCTGTCGAATTATTTTATGAAAGTAGGGTCTAAATTTTGGGTGGGTAAATTTCGGGTGAGTGTTTTCACTACAATTGCTTGAATATTTTGTGAAAAATCCTTATTCGTGTTAGAACTAAGATGTATATCACACATCTTGTTCGAGCGTGCTGAAACAAACTCATTTAAACCTGACATCTCAGCAACTATGGGTTGGGTGGGTAATTTGCGCCTTAGCTTATCAGAAATTAATGAAAAATCTGAATCTGTAATTCTCTGTAATTTTCTTATTGAACACTGCTGTTTACGGCTGGTAAATTTAGAAGGGTTTTAATTTGTTCATTACTTTGCATCTTTCTATTTTCGTATTGATTTACCAGTTGGGTCCAAGCAATAAGAAAATCTTCGTTAGTTAATGGTGCGTTGTTTTATTTTTAAGGTGGAAAAGTTTTTCTACTTCACTTAGGCGGGTGTTATTGACATAAATGACCTTGAATAGGTCTCTGAAAGAGGCTCAAGACTTGAAATTTCCACTGAGTGGGTGGGTTTTGTTCGTTCGGGTTAGGTTAAGGTAGAATTTTCGGGTTTGTTTAAGTTTTCCATAGTTTTGGCAGATCTCACATTCCTGGAGAGGCCATTAAAATTTATGGAATTGGATACTTCAGGGTCGTTGAGTCGTGGCGACACTCGGATTTGTGTGAATTTGCCATAAATATTCGACCACAACTCTTCCAATTCACGCTTCATGAATCGCAATGCGGGTAGTGATTGAGAATTCTCTGGACTAAGGACAAAGGCACTTAAATCCTGTTGGATATAACGCATAATTTCGGCGGTTAAAGTTTTTAATTCCGACTTATTTATTTTTAAAATTTAATTTGCAGAGGATTGAATAAAATGTGTAATTTTCAACAGTAAATCGATATACTGTGGGTGAATTTAGTTTAAAAAGAATATTTATTTCAATGGATTGCATACAAACAAGGTAAAGTTTCTGACTGTGGTCAACGTGGCGACCACCAGGGCGATCCTTGTCTTGCTGTATTCAAGTTGACACGCAGCCTCCTCGTGGCCCCTCCTGGATGGCATTCTAGCACCCGCACAAAGGACAAGTGAGGCGTTCTCCGCTCAACTCTAAGATAAGGTCCGTCGTTCCATATCTAATCTCAGCGACATTGGTGGACTGTTGGCCAACATCTCCCACTCCTTGCGCACTACTGCGGAAACAGTCATTGGTTTCGAACTCCCACCCCAACGAAATCAATGGTACGATGAGGAGTGTCGCGAGGCAGCTGCAGCGAAAAACGCCGCATACAAGAAGACGTTGCAGTCTGCCGGTACGCGAGCCATTGTCGAGAACTATAGAGAGAGGAGCAGGGAGGAGAGGCGCCTTTTCAGACGAAAGAAGAGGTAGCAGGAAAGACGTGAGCGTGAGGAAGTCGAGATGTACTGATGTAGGAATGACGCTCGAAGGTTTTATCAAAAGGTTAAGCGCCTAACCGAGGGTTATAAACCCGGAGCGTCCTCCTGCAAGTATGAGAATGGAAAACTGGTTACAGATCCGCAGGGGGTGCTGAGGTTGTGGAGGAAACACTTCTCTACTCTGCTACAAGGCGATGACGATACCAATACCGCCTTTAGAGATGATGTTCCGTACCCAATCGACGATGACGGCGTGGATATTCCGCCGCCTAGCCATGCCACTTAAAAACAATAAAGCGGCAGGTCCTGATGGCCTCCCCGCTGAATTGTTTAAGAAAGTTTGTAATGAGTTGGTAGAGTGCATGCACCAGCTTATTTACAAAATATGGCTAGAGGAATGTATGCCCAACGACTGTAACCTCAGTGTCCTCTGCACTGTCCTGAAAAAGGGAGACCCTACGTTATGCGCCAACTACAGGGGTATAAGCCTTCTCCCGCCTATCGCATATAAGGTTCTTACAGGCGTATTGCGTGAACGACTGAAGCCACTCGTCAAAACACTGATTGGACCTTATCAGTGCGGCTTCAGACCTGGCAAGTCCACCATCCGACCAGATCTTCACACTACGCCAAATCCTGGAAAAGACCCACGAAAAGGAAGTTGACACACCACTCTCTTTTTGTCGACTATAAGCGCAGCCTTTGATAGCCCCATAAAGGGATCGTGTTTTTTGCCGTAATGTCTGAGCTCGGTATACCTGCGAAGCTGATAAGGCTATGCAGAATGACGTTGAGCAATTCCTGCAGCTCCGTCAAGGTAGGAATGGACCTCTCCGAACCTTTTGATACCTTGCGAGGTTTCAGACAAGGCGATCCATTATCATGCGACCTCTTCAACTTCGTCATGGAGAGTGTTTTGCGAAAGGCAGGAGTGCATCACAATGGCACTATCTTCCATAAAAGTGTCCAGTTGCTTGCGTACGCTGACGACATTGACATCATAGGGCGTACCAAGCGAGATGTTACTGCTGCCTTTAGCGCTATTGAAAGGGGGTCTGCGAAGATGGGTCTGGCAGTAAATGAGGGCAAAACAAAGTAAATGTTTTCGACAAGTAGAGAAGTGCGGCGTACTATCTTGGCTCCGCCGTTACCAACCAAAATGATGTCAGTCTGGAGATCAAGCGCAGAATCACTCTTGCCAACAGGTGCTACTATGGTCTCAATAGGCAAGTGAGTAACAGAGACTCTCTCCGTGCGACGAAACTAATACTCTACAAGACGCTCATCCTACCCGTGCTTCTTTATGGCGCAGAGGCATGGACCTTATTAAGACCGATGCAGCAGCCTCGAGAGATTTCGAGAAAAAGAGCTGTATGAGCCTCCAACGACATGGACGTTAGGCAGCGTATTAATATCCATCGGCTGCGCTGGCTCGGCCATGTCGTTCGAATGGAGGAGGATGCTCCGGTGAGACGGTAATTTGATGCAGGGATCTGCGGAAGTCGGCGAAGAGGACGACCTTGTATCCGTTGGAAGGAACAATTCGAGGAAGCTCTGTCATCGATTAGTGTGACCAACTGGCGAAGGCGCGCAAGAAGCAGAGGTGCCTGGAAGGATGTGTTGCGGCAGGCCGAAATCCGTTAATAGGGTTGTTATGGCCAATTAAGTAAATAAGTAATTTATTTCAAAGTTGAAATAAATCTAATTAGCAGACAAAATTGCCTATTGGGTAATCTCTGTGTTTTTATGACACTACACAAAGAGAACGGCAATTTTTGTTACTCACAATGTTTCGGAAATATTATTGGAAAAATGGTAAGTATTGGTTAGGTGAGTTTTTATAAGATATTTTTTATTGTGCGTTTTTTACAAATTTTAAAAATTCGTGATAAAATTGTACGATAATTTTATAAAAAACCTAAACTGAAAATATTCAATTTACCTTGTCTGCTGAGGGTAGGGTACAAACCAGAGATCAGCAATTAATCCCTTTTTCGCTACTTATAAGTAGTCATGAAATTTTGAGTATGAGTGAGTCAACAGTATTGAAATTTAATTACTCTGATTCATTCGTACTCACTACAACGTTGATTTATAAGTACAAGTGGCAATGAGTATGAGTACAACGTTGACATCGAACCCATAGCATTCGAAATATGTTTGATTCATACGCCTACTCATTCAGATTCATAAATTTAGAAAAATACTTATAATACTCATAAATGATTCGAGTGATTCGATTGTGTGATTATGATATGATTATGATATTAGAATAAGTATGAATGCGTATAAGTATAAGAAATTATGAGTATGATTCGATTCTACTTATCTTTTTGTATATTCATTGCTGATCTCTGGTACAAACCAATTTATTTTCAATTCCTCTTTATGTAATGTTTGTTGTGTTGCGTTTGTGCGTAATGTTAATAATGTTAATTTTATTGTAGACTTTCCACTATTTTAAGGGGATAAGGGGTTTATTGTGGACTGTATTAATAAATTAGGACTGTTTCTTCTTCTTCCTCGAAGAATCATGAATAAACGGGTTACAGGGTGAGGCTTACTGTATTGGTAGATGGGGGTAGGGCGTTTAAATGTACAAACCTTTTAATATGTATATGTGTGTGTATATGTTAATAATAAATATTAGTTCAGAGGTTACCAAAAATTTTTGGGTTGTGTATTAGTAAGTAAGAAAATAAGTTTGTTGTCAAAGAAAAATGTTAGTAATATACGCTATTTTGATTTTCATATTATCAACATGCATAAAGTTATACATCTTTGACTCTAAGATTAGGGAATGTTTTTTAGATATTTAGTAGAAACAACTTTTACTTCATAAATTTTCTCACCTACTAATAACAAACCCTTTAATTTTGCCAAAAACGCTGTTCAATTTCCTTATCATTTAAAAGTCTTAAAATGTCGTTCAAGAACATACAAGATATTGGATTCCAACAAAGCATTTTTTAAATACTTAGTATTTAAAATATTTTTTGAGTGTAAGCCTGGAAAAAATGTTATAGCATCCGCTGACATCTGCATTCGCCGCTGTCTGATCGACGACTAAATAAAAGAGCATAAGCAATGTGTCAATTCTCTCTGCACAATTGTGCTATGAAATGGTAATCACTGTATTAGTTTTGTTTTGCATATATTTTAAAAAACGTTTTAAACATATTTTATTTGAGTTTGGTAATAGTAAATATTTTTGCCAGAGCGAACTTAATAAGGTGATAGCAAAATTACAACAACTCAATTAGCAGTGTTTTTTTTAACGAAAACAACATATATTTGTTTCTCTTTTTGTGGGCCAGGGCGAACTCAATAAGGTGGTAGCAAAATTACAACAACTCAATTCGCAGTGTTTTTCAACAAAAACAACATGTTGTTATTGCTTTTGATGTGGGCGTTAGATTGTCAAATGAAATTCGCCGTATGACTGAAATGACAGAAGCGAATTCATAAATGAAACTAAATTGTTATTTTCTGTCATTATATTCTCTATTGTTTATTTTAAATTGTTTTTAAAAAAATTTGTGTTTAAATTTTTTCTTGGAATTTGGACTTATTTCCACCACCACTGCGGTAGTCATACATCTGGAGGACACGGGAGCAATAGGAACAGATTTTAGAATAGAAACTGTGCCAATGGGCTAAGGATACTTTAAAATAAATTACAAAAATATAACAAAATATAAAAGGAAGATAAAAAATAAATAAACAAAAGAATAGTGAGCAACAAAAATGTGTACACTTATTATTATTATAAAACTAATAAATATATTATTAAACAGCATTTTGTTTAAGACAACTTTCTAGTATGGAATATGGTCGTTATAGTCAAAGGATCACCTTGTTTTTTGTCTAAAAATGTTAAAATCTCTTAGTTCTGCTGATTATTTTCTTTATACATGACCAATAGAGAAATATTTTAATTTATATTAAAAATTAAGCTTTTAAGCTTTTATTTGGTCTTTATAACAATAAATTTCTTTCTATAAATATTTTTTTGTTCAAAAATGTATTTCAAGGTACTAAATGTACAAGTTTTTTTTTACTCACTGTACCTAAATAAACGTTTGACAATCTCGTGTACTGAACAAATCAGTCACCTGGGCTGATAACACCACCTTATATGAATTCGCCTTGTTGTGGGCGCTAGATTGTTAAATGAAATTCGCCGTATGACAAAAATGACAAAGGCGAATTCATATGATGTCTTTTATTCACTCTTGTTTATTTTAAATTGTTTTAAAAAAATTAGTTTTTAAATTTTTTCTTTGAAGTTCGGACTTATTTGCACCACCACTGAGGTAGTCATACATCTGGAGGACACTGAAGGCATAGGAGCAGATTCTACAATAGAAACTGTGCCAATAGGTTAAGAATACTTAAATAAATTATAAAAATTTATATAATACAAATATATAAGGAAATAAAAAAAATAAATAAACAAAATAATGTATATACAGTGGGGAAAAAAAGGTGTACTTACTATAAAAAACTAAAAAATATATTATTCCACATCATTTTATTTAATATAATATAAATATATAAATAAATATTTAATAATTCGAGCGTTGTAGTCAAAGAATTGCCTTGGTTTTTGTCTAGAAATGTTTGAATGCCTTAGTTCCAAGGCGAATTCATTCTAAGAGGTGACCGCAATAATACAATAAATACAACAATGCAAAAACAACAGGCATTTTGTTTTTGTTAAAATGTATCCATCTTGTCAAAAAAATTAACCCTTAAACCTACTTAGGAAATTAATTACCGCCATTAAAACAAAAAATTAATTTTATATTCTGAAAATTCGTACGGTTTTGGTATTATCTATCACCTATAATTAAAAAAATTATTTCATACAGTCAATAACATTTCCGCTTTACGTAAAGAACATTGTTTTTATATGGACATCGAGAAAAATGGCTGCTGCAAATGTTATTTCTTACTTGCCATAGTTTAGGCACCTAGTTGGAGAGATCGAATACATTTTTTTTGGTAATTCATCACTCGTCTAAATAATAATATAAATATAGTAAATCTAGGTTGTAGATTAAAAGATATATGTATTTAGCGTTAAGGGCTTAAATATTGTTAATCATCTTGCAAAAATTTTAATATAATTGGCTTTGAAAAAGTAATCCTGAAGAATTTCAGTGCGTATCGTTAAGGATACATGCGGTACATATGAGGGTTATGAATACGAAATTGATTATCAAAACAAAATACACAAAAAACATTAAAAAATTTTGACAACGACGATACACCACAGCTGGCTTATTAAGGCCACCTTCTATGAATTCGCCTTGCTTAGTTCTGACGCATATTGTCCATTTACATGAATAACACAGAATATTTTAAATTATAATAAAAATAAAGCTTTTAAGCTTTCATTTCGTCTTAAGAACAATAAAAAAATAATTAATTGACACAGGTGACTACATTATGATTACAATAAAGACATTTTTGTTTGCTAGCAAACAAATTTGCTTTCTCAAAATCCTTTTGCACCTCTAAAATATTTTATGGCCACATTAGAGCACACACAAACCATTGCTGTTTTTTGTCAAATATTTCCTCAATGTGATAGCTTTAACCGTGAAAAAGGTTATAATTTTTTAGAATAAAATTAATTTTTATAAATTAATTTTTATTTGTATAAAATTATGCCAAATTCCGGATATCTAAGTTTTTTTTTAATATTTTTTCGACACATGAATTTTTTTAAATTTTATTCGAAATAAAAACAACATTGTCTGAATAGTTGAAAAAAACCTTTTTTATTTATTTATTTTAAGGTCTTAAGTGGTGACGGCATTTTTCGAGAATATCCTTTTGAATAATTGTGTAGTCAGGATGTATTTTAATGACTTGTTGGCATATTTCTATAGCGTCTGCAAATCGCTTAGTTTTCATATAATTATAAGCTAGTTTATATCCAATTTGAGGCTTAGATCGTCTACAACAGGTCCATGCACTATTGTATTTTTTTACAGCCTCTTTATAAAGTTGAGATTTTTCGGCTATATACCCCCCTAATTCATATGCCTTAGAACTCGATTTATTATGTTCTAAAACCTTATCGACCAAAGTTTCAGCAACATCCAACTTATTCGCGTTGATGTAAATGTCAGCTAAAAGCAACCAACCGCGTTCCAAATATTCTGCCTCTTCGAAATTCCAATTGGTTCTAGATAAACGTTTCAAATGATTTTTAGCTCTTTGAGTTTGTTTAAGCTGGACTAAAGCTGTTGCTATGCCTAAGATTGGTCCAACAATGCCTTGAAACTCTTCTCGGCTTGCTAATTCTGTAAAATCCTGAAGAGCGGTTTCGATTTGAAACTTTTGCTTTGATGCTAACTTTACGAAGTTTTGTAGCATTCGATGGTTTAGAGCTTCTGTTTCCAATCCTGCTGGACGAGGGCGTAATTCCTTTAGTAATCTGTCAGCTGTTCGAAGAGCTATAGCTCGATCATCACTAAAATCTCCACTATCGCCACTGTCTATCATATCATTTCCGTTTGGAATGTCGCCGTCAGGATTTATACAAATTTCAATCATGTTAAAAATGGCCTGTTGTCCCCATTCCAAATCTCTTCGAGCAGCATTGAAATGCTTTAGGGCACTATTTGGACTGCCAGAGTACCAATCGTAAAGTGCTTTACAGTAGCTAAGGCCAGGACATTGATTTGGGACCGTAATTGCCTGTTCCGCTCGCTGAATGAATGGTGCAACATCTAACAAAGAACCCGATCGTCTCATTACCTCAATTAATCGTGCCAAAGCGGTCCAGTAACAAGGTTGCGACAATAACAATTGTGAAAAATGGTAAGCTGCATTTTCGAAATCCATCTTAAAATTTTTATACATAAATATATTTATTTTAAATTTACAAAATTTAAAGTTACATACAAAAAAAATTAACTCACTTTTCGAAAAGATAAATCAGCCATCATTACAGAAGCAGCTTCGTGATTACTGTCAATTTGCAAAATTTGTAAGCAAATATCTCTGCATAAGTCCATTGCATTCATTTGCATGTAGAGCCGACCTAGTACAGTCAAAATTTCAACATCATTCGGTGTATACTTTAGACATTCCTTAAAACAATCTAGAGCCGCGTCATTGTTCCTCAAATTAGCACAATGTTGTGCTATTAAAAAGCAAATTCTAAAAAAGAAATTATTGAGAATACTTAGTTTCTAACTTAAACACATTAATAAAGTTCATTCAAGTAATCAATCATTGGCAAATATATGTACTTTCAAATTGTTTGTGCAATAGAATTGATATTTGTAAAATAATAAAAATAATAAAAATAAAAATAAAGAAATAAAGTAAAAAAAATAAATTAAATATTTTTAGAAAATTTAAAAAATTATAGTTTCTACAAGTTTCCACTTAATTTCTTATTTTTTGAGGTTTGAGCAAAAAAGTTTACATAGTTAACAGTTAACAGTTTTACGAACTGAAATCAGAAGAAATTTTATAATTGAATATTGGATTCCCCATTTTGTATTTGAAAATTTTTACCTCAGATTCGTCCCCTAAAAGCGCCAAACACTGATTTTCATGTTAACCTGAAGAAATTTTGAAATTTAGGTAGCCATATTGAATCCACCATTATGGATTTAAAAAATGTTACTTCAGGTTCAAAATTTGCAACGATAGAAACCCCCCTAATCTGATTTTCAGGTAAATCCTTGGATATTATAAAATTTTTGTTGCCAAATTGGATCCGCCATTTTGATTTTTGAAAAATTGACTTCAGGTTTTAAATCAGCACCTTCATAACCCCCGTACTCTGATTTTCATGTAAATCTGTTGAAAACTTAAATCTTTGGTCGCCATATTGGATCCGCCATATTGAATTTAAAAAATTTTACCTCATATTCGAAATCAACAACCTCAAAAACTCCGGTATACCGATTTTTAACCTTATACAATGATTCCTTATAATTTCGGCCAAAAAATGAAGTCATTTTACTTATAGTGTGCTGGTCGGAATAGATCTTTTAATATTTGAAGATTCGGGTTTGTTGGATCTTTTGAGTGTTCGCTCTTTCTAGTTCAGTTCTCTGTAGTGAACTAGGTTGTTCTTTTATTTCAATAATTCGCTGCTTTTAAATAACTCCGCTCTTTTCCCCAATTTGTGCAACTTTTTTATGGCAACGTTTGCTCATTTATATTTAAACTGATGTAAACAATACATATATAAATTTTAAGGAATTAATGTATTCCATGTAAATTTATCTCAATAACTTAAAATAAAATTAGAACATATTTGTGATGAATTTTTTATTTTAACATTTAACATTTTTTCAGTTTTATTAATTCATTTATGTGCTTGAAACACTAAAAGCATGTGAATTATTTTTAAATATTTAATAATGTTTCTGTTCTAAACAATTCTTTTAGTTAAATACAAAAAAAATTATTTATATTTGCTTATTTTTTAAACTTTCGCGCCTTTGTGGGAAACATGTTTCCATGAGTTCTTTTTTCTAATATGTAGTAACACCGTCGCTGATGGCACTATCATTCAATAGGAATGTCATACATGAGAACGATAAACAAAATAAAAGTATGAAGAGGAATGAACGAATATGAAACTAGAATAAGAGATTCATGACAACGGATCTAAAAGAACTCATTATTATGAACAGCTCTCTTAGTTCAGTTGTATGAATAGTTCAATTAAACTAGTTTGTTCGTGAATTCTACAACTTTACTATAGAGTTATAAGCTTAAAAAATAAGAAAACGAATTTAAAAACACCTTAAATTTTTTTTGAACGATTGGCAAAAGGTTGGACTATAATTTTAAGGTCTATTAAACTTTGGGATAATGATTATTTTAACTCACTTTCGGTACACAAAAAATTTTTTTGAAGCACTATTGTCTTCACCTGGAGATGATGAGATATAAAGATTAGAAATTTTATCTTAAATTTCCTTTGATATTGTAGTTTAAAGAGCTTGTAACATGAACTGGGTCATCTCAATTCGTTATGTCAAGTTCAGTAACAAAAATTGCCAAGCAAAAAAAGTATAAAATTTCAGAATTATATTCATAAATCTACTACCTGAAAAAAATTAAATTTTAGAAATTTCATAAATCTACTAACCTGATAGCTATTTTTTAATGTAATGGTGACTTAAATGTGAGTTATAGTTCACTCCACCCATGACACTTATTTGGCATTCCATTTTCAACTCAAACCAGTAGTCTCATGGGAATAAGAGTTTAAAAACTGTCGTATAAAGTTAAGGTAAAGGTGGTTATTACCTGTGACAAGCAACTGAATGTCCCTCGTGTGCCTACTCGTGGAACCAAATCTATGGCGGCCGACAAAAATAAACTACAAATTGGGGATGAGGATATGGGTGATGAACTAGTAGATTTTGTTGCAAACGAACTGATAGTTCTGAATGTGAATTTTGAAACTCAAGAAATAAATTTTTGTGGTTAATTAGAAACGCAGTAAAGATAATACAGGTATCCGTTTATTTATTCTAAGATTCCACTGATCCGATGGAGTAGCAGCAATATAGAAACCCTAGATAGAGTGGTTGATGAGTTTATCAGCAACTGTATAAAATCTGGATTTTTGGAAACTGGTATTCGTATTCAAGTTCAATTTACTGTCCAGTACATGGAGAGTTGATCTGTGAAATCTGCGCTGCATGAGGTTGTTGGTCACTTACCGGATTTCGGCCTTTTCAATAGAGTGGTTTTTCAAGATAATGATCAATAATGTGAGGTAGGAAGTCCACTTGAACTTTTACGGATGGCTCTATACTGAAGGTTGCCATGGGTGATTATATTTTCAGTGACATTAAGCTATACTATAGGCTCCTTAAATAGTGTAGTGTATTCTGGATTGGCGGGCTTGCGACGGGGAATGCGGTGGTGAACAGTGGAGATTGCAGAATTCCCATGATTTTAAGGCCCTGGTTGGGCTGTTCGACAACGGAATAAGTCTTCAAACTTAGAGTGAATATATTAGGATTTTGAAGGCCTTACTTAGTGAACTGGAGTCTGCTGAAACTCAGCGTTCTTGGTCAGAATTTTTTCAATAATTTTGATGTGTTGACCTCTGCTAGGATGTTTGGATAGCTAGGGAACTCTGTGTCCTTCTCTGTTTTTCCTCTCTCCTTTACTTTGGATATCTATTTTATGTATCTGTCTCTCCCATCTTTTCCTATTTATTTTGGTTTTTGATAGTAACTGTGTTTGGTTTTAATCCATTTTCATGAAGGTAACCGCAGTGGACTGTTTCTGGTTTTCCAATAGAGGTGTTTCACCAGCCTTCCGTACGTATCCTAACCCAACACAGTTCCTTCTAAGGCATATTTAAATTTACTTTGTCTTATTAAAAGCTTCAATAGCATTTCATATTATTAGATTTAGTTACATAAAGAATTTTTCCAAGAGCTTATTTTCGGTATTGTTTGAATTACCTATGAAACAACTTTTTATTATTATTTACGTCATTGTCATTATAGTTGCTGCATAATGGCGGATATTGCTGCGATTAGAAACATTTTACTTTGATTGTATCCCTTTTTTGGGGAAAAATTGCTGATAAATAATACATAGTTCTGCAAAAATGTAATCACTTTGGAGGTATGTTTTTATTACTGGTACACTGAACTGTATGGTAATCTCATCCATATTTACTACGTCTAAACGGTTTAATATGATATGTCATGTACAAATTTTTAACAATAAAAACTCCGAATTTAAGGCCGCAATTAGAGTTTGTTAATGATCGAATATTAAAAATTTACTTATTAGATCTGCGATCAAAACCAGCGAAAAACATAGACATAATGTTAGTAACTCCTATAACTTGATGTCCTAACAAAAGCTTAAACTTTTGTATTTTTTTATTGAAATATAATAAAGTAAACAACTTATAACTTACATACTTACTCCTTATAACTTACAATGACGGGAAGGTTCCACAATAAATCATATTGGAAAACAAAATGGCGGGCAGTTGTCAATATTCTGACTGGTAAGGAAAAACGGGCTGCGATCTTCGTATCGCAATAGATCGGACCTGCTTACTTTGGCTAAAGGCAATGTAAAAAGGGTTTTGAGCGAAATGGCTCATTTGCGAGTAGATCTTGTGTTTTAGCTGGTGATAAGTTTGATTTAATAATCTCTATCTTTTGTACAGACGACGGTATACCGCGGTGTATAAGTTTTGACACCGAAATTATGCTATTATATATATACATATATATACAGTGGGAAGCAAAACTATTAAGAAAGTAAGGTAATGCAAGTAATACAAAGATATATGTGTATTATCAAATATATGTATTTTTTATTTTATTGAACTTTATTCTACATTATAAAGAACAAAAACTAATATAAATTTCTTCAAAAAATGAACAAATTCAAAAAAAATCACTTTTGCACTGTTTGCGGAGTTTGTTGAAAATCATTAATCGTTGCCAATTTAATATTTCGTCCAAAAACTTTTATTTTTAATGGTATCACGGTCAAGACATCGCCATTCATGTTGTATTCCCTCCCAAAAGCTCGTCAACATTTTTCAGCTTTAACAATAACCCATAAATTTTCTATAGGATTCAAGTCTAGGCTTTGTCCAGTCCATGATCCCAAAAGTTTGATTTTGTAGCCAGCTTTTAACTATTTGGGAGTCGACCAAGACTGCTTTCTGATGGTGATGCCCGGCACATTGAACGTTTGTTACATCATAAGACCATCAAAACACTTAAAAATGCTGCAAAAAGTATTGGTAAGGATGCCAGTTCCTAGACGGACAGACGCGCATTAAATAGAATTTGTCTAGTAGCCTGTGTGAAAGAGAAAAGCCAGCACTTTCCGATAGGAATGTAAAACTGAAAAAAAACTGGACAGTAGATGATTGGAAACGGGTTATTACCGGTTATCTGATGGAAAAGAATATTTCTGTCATAGGCCTCATGAGCCCATCCAAAAACATGTGAAGGAAACAATGAAACATGGTGGCGGCAGTATTATGGTGTGGGGATGTTTTACTTGGGATGATTTGGGATGATTTACTGGCTTGCACAAAGCCCAGACCTGAATCCTATAGAAAATGTATGGGCTATTGTAAAAAGAAAACCCACCAAAAAATGTTGAAGAGCTTTTGGGAGGGAATACAACATGAATTTCGGTCTCTTGACCGTGATACCATCCAAAAGTTGGTGGAGAGTATGCCAAAACGTATTGAAAGCGTAATTAAAAATAAAGGCCTCTGGACGAAATATTAAATTGGCAACGATTAATGATTTTCAACAAACCCCGCAAACAGTGCAAAGGTGTTCAAACGGTGAATTTTTTGTTTTTTGCATTTTTTTTTTTTATATAAGTCTTTATTCTTTATAATTTAAAATTATATTCAATAAAATAAAAAAAAAAATACATATAATTGATAATACACCTATATTTGTATTACTTGCCTTACCTTACTTTCTTAATACAAATCATATGAACAGTTTTGCTTCTCCGTTTACATGTCTTATAAAGATGAATGCTCGCCTTGGACATCACACGACATTTGGTGGCGCTTGCGATAAGGGCTAGATGTTCCCTTGTCGTGGATTGTTAAAAAAAGAAAACTTAATTTTTATTGTGAATAATATTTTTGTAGTATTTATCGTCATATAAATTCATAACAGCTTAATTACACTAAAAATATGATATAAGAGAGCAATGCTTTTACATAAAAAATCAATCCACATTTTTTATCATAGACACTTTTTTGTATGTATTTTGATAGTGTGCATCGTAGTCAATCAAGAAGTATATTTTATATTTTTTGCTACCACTTTTTTGAAATCATATGAATCATATGCCGTTGTGCTAAAACGTTGTTTCTAGGTTTTTAGATGTGTTAAAATGCTCTAGGTTCTATATTTAGATATTTAACGATACGAAAGTAAAACATCGAAAAAACATCGATGTTTATTAGCATCAGTTTTTAGAAACAATGTTGCATCCCTAAAGGAGATCCACTGGCGTCATACTGCACTGCCTAATATGGATAAGTCGAAAATTAATGATTTTGTGGTATCGGATGAATTCTCTCCTTTCGGATCAGTCTGATCTTTTAAAAATTCGGCATTGATCAAGAAGTCGATCTTTTAGCAAATATTATATTGAATTGTTATCATGATATATGTCCTCTCACTTGTTGTGTTAAAAGGGAACCAACTTGCGTGGTCTGCTTATAAAGCCAGTTTTATAGCTTATCACAGGGAAATCAAATGGGAAAAGGGAACCACATTGGCGAGTTTACGTGAAAATATTGAGGAAGTGAATAACGAGGTTCGTTCCTAAAGTATGTTCACCAAGGACCCCGAGACATTCGGCATTACTCAAGAGTATGATGGAATACCGACTACTTTAAGATTAGAAACACTAGAGATTCTGTTGCGTGATTACTTTCCTAAATTGTGTGGATATGGGATACGGCCTTAGAGACAAGATTAGAAGGATTTATGATAGCTCAGAATTTTAACTCACCTGAACCTATGCGGCTCCGCGTTAACGTGATGTAGGTTTATATTTCAGCTCGTGTGACACACCAAAAACATGTAAAGACGCTCTTGCTGTGTTCATACCGAAACTGGGTAGGACAAGCGACGATGGATTATTGTCTGAGATCGCTTGAATCCCTTCTATTGAAAGCTCTGGTGTGACTTGTCAACCTACATTTAAGATCGAATATTAACAGATTTCTGTAGGCTATGTCGTATTAAAGGTAAGAGTTGACCACAAGACGTGACAATCTTTACTAAGGCTTATTTGACTTAGGTAAGTACTTTGTTAGCGTTGTTGGATATCAAGATATCTTGAAATCCTTGCTACGTATTGCAGTAATGATTAATGAAATACTTTGGATAAGAGCTTTCGCGTGGGATCTTAAATAAGCTTCAGCGGATTACTTCCTTCCTCAGGCACTATTCTCTATCTGATTCAACTTAACTTACACGTTAATCGCCATACGCCAGAGGAATTCGAACTGTTGAAAACAGATCCCAAACGGATACCCAAACATTCTAAATGAATTTTATCCATAGAACTTAATAACGAGCTTCTGAATAGAATAGATACCTCTGGGTCGAGGATTGTTATATGAGATGGAAACTAGTAAGCGGGAATTCCCAATACGGTCTGGTACACCCGTTTTAACTGACAGGAGACCTGGATTTCAGAGTGAAGCTCGCGGTTGATCTTGCTTCTCCTAATGCGAATTCTATAGTAATTTTTCTTGACAATCAAATCACCCTAAATGTGATTGTATCGGTCTGGTATAAATCTTGAGCCACTCGTGAATATTAGGACGTCGTTTCTTTTATTTCTTTCCTTTTACTTTAGAGGATGAACTTAGTGAGTCACAGTATATATATTATTTATATTACATACATATTTTGTATTTGCCCCTATTGCTTGACAAATTTTTAAATCTACCTACCTATGTACATTTGTTAGCATTAATCTAATTTATAATACACTACAATTGTAATTCCTTAAAAAACAGCGGATATTATTTCTTTGTTTTGTTTCAGTTTTGTTAATGAATTTTTCCCAACTAAGTAGCAGATTACAGCAAGCCTATCGTCGCTGTCTAGAAACAACACCAACTGTGACCATGTGTTGAAAGTAGCACAGAAGATTTTGATAAAGGGCACTGAGTACCTTAAATTACTAAATATGCATATTATGGACCACGAATCTAATAGAAGTTGACATTCTTAAGGATAGAGAAAGAGTTTAATCTTACACCGAATATCGAGTTACTTTAATAATATACTTAATAGGAACAAATCGGCTCTGATTTTTTAGGTATGTAAGCCTTTATTGACCGGGCATAATTACACAGAGCAATTGTTATATCTTACAGTATTATCGAACGATAGAATACCCAGAAGGTAACTTAAAACAAATAACCTAACATAAAATCTTCTGCGTACAAGCGACGCAAGGAATTAAAATAATAAGAATAATGTGTGTAATTGCACTTGCGAATAGGTGTATTGTATTGTTTGTTCGGAATCTTTAGTTTCCTATTTACACACACATGTAGTTGGTATTAATATGTAAACATACCTCTTAGTTGGAAATTTGATTGCACAAATTTGTTAATGTTATTACAAAATCTAATGTATTTGACAAGTATTTAAGTAAAAGTATCAAACAACGCACTCAATTACAATAGAACAACAAATCTAACGTTAGCATAGCCGACAATTTGTACACACAATTTTTGAACAAGGTATAATTTGGACTTTTCGTTCAGATTTAAGTAGTCAAGGGTATACGGTATGACTCAAAAAGCAAGAATATGAAAGACATTTATATGAACGTATATATTATAATTAGAATTCGATTAATAAAATAATTGTAAAAATTTTAATACGCAATATTTTGTAAAGTTGTTTTAATGTGTTAAATAACGAGGATCAATTTTCGCAATTGTTTAGTGAGGCTACTTCGCGCCTTATTTGGTTAATAACTTCAGCTAAAGCCTGAGGATGAACTCCAGCTTCGATAAGCTTAATGCAGGTGTCCAAGCTTTCCACGTTTAAGCCGGTATTTAGCAATTGAGATATTCCGAAAATATTGTTGCGTATTACTTGAGATTGTTGCAGTTTTAGGTAGTTACTGCCGTTTACTTGGTTGAACCCTCCATCGAGGGAGTCACCACCTGAATTGTCTGACATGCCGTCAGAGAAATTTAATCGTGAAAGCAAATGAAGCTGCTGTAACCATATACTTTGTAAATTTGTTAATAAATTTATACTTGTACTTTGATGTGAATTAAGATGTCAAACTTAATTTAAATACTGCCAGACTTTAGCATTAGCCGCTACGATATTTTAGCGATTTTTGTTCTCTGTAATAATAATTTATTCTGTAGAAGTTAGAACTTTTTTTATGTGAAACAGTGATAAAAACTTTTTATTATTTTTTTCACAACTTCCGACCTAAGATCATAAAGTCTATGCAACTGACTAAACTTACCTAATTCTTTCAAAAGAACATCAAATAAAAAATTTAAATCATTGTGAATTTCATCTAATTTGCATGCAGTTATTGAAAGGACTTCTTTAGAGAATGGAAACTATTTTATTACATTTTTAACGTTAATGATTAATAACTTAGTAAGTTCAAAATTTAATGCTATTATGTACCTTTAAGGAACACAGTCGGCACCAGCGAGCCGAACGTCTTCGACTATATAAACAAGACGTCGGGACAAAGAGAACATGATAAAAATGTGAGTGTATTTGTGAGAGGCATGTGTATAAAAGAGAGGAAAATTTTTAGTAATATTTTCAAATGTAAAGAGATTATTTCTCATTGCTATTAGTAAAAAAAAAGTGACATAAACCTTCTTCTTTAGAAGTTGACAAGCAACTGAATTAAATTTTATCCTATTTTTAACGAACATTGTTGATGTTCGTGTCCTATGTGTGTAAAAAGCCGAAGATGTTATGCCCCCGGGAAAATTGGTGCTAACGATGACTTTCACAAAGCCACTCACACTATTATCATGTCTCTTTATGCCGACGTCTGCCCATAATCTACGCAGAATTATTGAGTACTTTATTGCATTAATTATTGGCTCTTTGCTCTGCACTATTTAATAAGTTGAACAATATTAAAAAATTGATATGGTGCAATTTTATGTACAATATTAGGTATTATTGTTATTGTATAGCATGGAAAAGTAAACAAAGCCTAAACACACACATTTCAGTATTAATTTTGTTGATACAAAAAACCTAAACAAATTAAATAATTTAAAAAACTCATAAATTGAAAAACATTTAAGAAGCACTTATTGTATGTACGCACAAAACATTGAATTTTGACAAAAGCTGTTGTGCTCTATTTTAGGAAATAATTACTGTACACAATGTTATCCACAAATTACGCAATATTGCGTTTTGCAAAAATCAAAACCTAATAATATAACATCCACACAAGCAATTCTATTGAGCTATTTATGTCGTTTAATGTTGAATTGTAAAATATATATTTCAGTGCATAAAATCGCTATATTTCACAACAGATAGCAATACTAGCCGAAATAGTTTATAATACAGACAATTCACAATAATTAAAATGATGAGTTACGTCTGGTAACACTATATATATTGTAATGATACGACAACACCATGGACGTATTGTTTTACATTATTACAAACATAAATAGTCGGAAAATATAAATATAATCTGTGTTTTTCATGGAATAAGGTTCTAATGGCGGACGATTTGCAGAATTATAAACTACAGCTCCAACAGGTAAGATGATAAAATGAATAATGATGATAAATAATAATAAATGAATTAATTATAAGGAATCAATTTATTAAAATGTCACATATAGGTCGAGGCTGCACTATTGACTGACCCAGAAAATGAAGAATTGCTTAAATTAAAAAAGGACTTGGAAGAAGTCATCGAATTAACACGAGATTTAATAAGGACGCAATTAGAGGAACAAAAAAAGTCATCTTATATTGAACCATCTACATCAAAATCATCCGCTTCTTATGATGAAATTGAAGCAGCGTTATTAGAAGCAGAAAAACTCATTGCTCCTGGCAAAACATGGAAAATAGGTGACAAATGCCAAGCGAAATGGACAGAAGATGGACAATACTATGATGCGACGATAGAAGGAATTACGGACGACGGTGAAGTCAGTGTCATATTTGATGCTTATCAGAATCGTTCGACGACGCTACTAAAGGAACTTCGAGAGCGTTCAACTCGCAATGAAGTATTTCCTTCAAACAAACGCCACAGGCCAAATCAAAAGGAATATTTAAAGAAGCGCAAGCAGAAAAAACTGCAGAGATTTAAAGAGTTAGAAGAAGAAAGAGAACAAGATAAAAATAAGTGGCTTAACTTCACGTCTAAAAATTTTAAAAAGCAAGGAGTGGTTGCAAAAAGCATTTTTGCCTCCCCTGACAATGTTGAAGGTAGAGTGGGAATTGGAACATGTGGAGTTTCTGGCAAAGGCATGACTGATTTTACAGTTGGAGAAAAATACCGCAAAGGCTTATAATTTTCACAGACCGCACTGCAACTGCCTATATGTCATTAAGTTACTTGTTCTGACTTTTTATATTAACAAAAAATTCATAATATTAGATATAATATAATAGCGAGTATTTAAGGAATATAAATAAACATTAAAATAAATATTTCAAATACTTACTTTGACAATGTTTTCTTCTGTTCTTGAAGACTACCCGATTGGTCCACGGATATTCGTTTTTGTATTGTATATTGATTTTCTTTAGCCGCATTCAGTATTTGCAAAGCAGTTACATTATTGCCGGCTTTTTCGTGTACCCGCGCCAATAATAACAATCGCTTAGTCCTTAACTGTAATGCCTCCGTATCCATAAGTTCTCTGTACATAAAGAATATTTTAATAAGCATTATCATTTAAACCTATCTCTAAGGAATATACTTTACAACAATATTGTACAATACATAGCAACAATACCTCAATTGATGTAAAATAAAATATCAGAACAACAGACAGAACATGTAAGAAAGTTATTATTTATCAAACCCTATTATGATATTTCTTTTCACAAATTTGACTTTGGGATCTTCTTTCCATCTTAAATTAATCAAATTAAGGTCCCCGGCATAATATTTGAATTGAAGACAGCTGTCCAGTGTTCGTTAAAATAGTAAATCGCAGTGATTTAGTATCAATCCAAAAACTCGAAAATTTAATTGAGAGTACTAAATTCACTTTGAAATTAGTTAATTAGATTAAGTTTTCTGACTTTATTTACAATATCTAAAAAGTATAGGTTTAATTCATTTTAAACAACTTTTAAGAATAATAAATATTTCAGAACTTAAAAAATAATATTTTCTGTCAATAAAACTAAGTATGGATTTCAATTTCAAAATTGAAAGTTTATTTTTTATTTATTTAGTAGTATATATATTACTTTCTTTAAAAATAAGGATTATATTTCATAAAATAAATAATATTCCACCTTAATATATTAGCATTACTTTCCAATTTCACATTATACAGGGAATTATAAAGCTCTAAACCCACATAAAAAAGCAATCATTGCATTGCAGTCGTTGATACCATTTCAAGTCTAAAATTGTTCGTGTTTCTAATGTTGTACGATTAAGTGTCTCTGACATAAGTTATTTGTTCGGTTCAGTATTCTCGTACTTCTTCGTTATTAATTGTTCCTATAAAGTTAATAGTGTTCAGTTTGAGGCTTTGTTCTATGTTGAACTATTTTAATACGGTTGGCATATCGTTTATGTATATGATAAATAATAAAACTCCTAAATTAATCCTTGCAGCAGTCTGTACTCACTAATGTTTATATTTAATTGAATATTGTTGACTCTTGTGATTTGTTTTCTATTTGTTAAATACGACTGAAACCATTCCAATTCATTTTCTTGATGCCGTACTTTTGTGATTTTTGTAGTAATATACACTTCGATTGGTTTATTAAATAGGTAGCCGCCATTTCACATGAACATTTCTTCCTGAATCCTAATTGATACTTCGAAAATATTTTTCTAGATTCCAAACACTGTTCCAATTGCTCCATTACTGCTTTTATCTTTTAATGTGTTTATTAATCGAAATACCTCACATTTCTCTGTTTTCGCAACTTTTTTAATTGAAGATGCCATCGTTGTTTACAAATATTCCGGGAATACTTCTGTTACTAATGATTTGTTAATTATTACTAACATTGTTTTATCCACTATATTCAAACTATTCGAAACCGTAATTTTTTAAAATGTCCAATTAGTAAAATATCATTTCACATATATTATTTAACATGTCTTCGAAGGCTGTTATGAACTCTTTTTCAGTTACAGCATCATTAGCTGAGTATCAATTAAATGGAAGAGCGTAAGTGTATGGGTGAATGCTCTCTGCGTAATTGTGCTATCGCGTAAGACAGAGTGGGAAACTTATATAAGTTAATGCTGTCAACATTTAAAAACTAACAACTCTATATAAATATATTCTTTATTTATATATGTATATAAATATTTATATTTATATATACAAGTATTCTAGAGACAATACTTATTTAGAGATGCTCTTCACCCGAGACAACCAGTAGTGACAGATCAAACAAATGACGAACAATATCGAGAAAACATAACATACACGGACAAAGCCCCAGACGTAGTCCGTTTTTTGCGAGAGTTTAATGAAAGCCTAGCGGAATTCAGGAGTTGGAAAAAAGCGTTGTAGGAATTCTAAAAATTTAAGAGCCTAACATTGGTACTCCCAAGTACTTTGGCATTTTGAACGTAATTCGAAATAAAATGGTACAATACACTCCTCGACTGGAAAGCAATTTCCCGATGTTTTACTGCGTACTACGCCGATAAGAAGGCTTTGAGTGCCTCAAATACCAACGCCTCATAAGCACATATCGCCACAAGACGCTCAATACCACTGGTCGAAGCCTATCGGGTGATCTTTGGAGACTCTTCAGAATGAAGGGGCCTGCCGATCTAAGTGAAGCCTTACATCTGTGTACTACCTTCGACTCCATTTCAACACTTCCGACAAACATTTCCTTGCCCAGATGCCTCAAACGGTTTCACGAATGAGACAGTACGCATTGCGGTTCTATTATCAATAACCCCATTAATCTAACTCATAAATTAGGCCACTATATGAATAACAAAAGAGTCCCTATTAAGCAACAAAGATCTAAGCCTGTTAATACCATGGGACCTGAAGCCCCAAACATCTAACAAAGGAGCAACCGAAAAAAGTCAGCACATTGTGAGACCTATACCCAACACATTTTGCAGTACCCATCTTAAAACTTCCCTACACAGCCATAAATGCGAAAATTAGGACGCCTATTAACTTTGGTTTTTATTTACTTCTGTAATTATGGTGCCCTATAACGATTCCATATTACTGCAACAAATATACAATATTGAAAACATTGAAAAGGATATAGCGCAGGTTGCACTTCAAAAATTACTAAATCATTTATGGTACCTTAATTTTGAAAATGTTATTTTTAGGATACCATATTCAACAAAGGAAAAGAATGGTTGAACCCTTGAAATAAGACATCATAGAATAAAGTATAAAAATGCCAACAATAAAAAGAAAGAAAGAGGGTACGTTCGTAAATGCAGTAGTTCTGCAACACTGCAGCATAATAAAAATAAAATGTTCACAAATGCAATACTTGGTAGTACTGACTTGCGTCGAACGGTAATGCTGTCGCAAATTTTTGCAAATATAGTAACAGTTTGATTTCAATTGCAATAGTTTGCGGTAAACCATTTCTTCGACAACATTGTAGTTTCGTGAAATAAAAGCTAATTCACAAAAGAAAATTTTGCTTTATTTACAGAAAAAATGGAAAAGTAATAAAATTTAACCGATATTGTTGTAGAAAATTTTAATTATTTTTATATTTAGTTTCGAGAAAGGTTTTACATTTAACATACAAAAATTAACCAATAAAAAATTATTTTTTTCCTTATTCTTTTTTTTAATTATAATTTAATAGAAAGTTGTCAGGTCCGCCGTCTAAATTTTCAACAACATTTGTTGTTAATTTTGAGAATTTCTTTGTTTTAATTTTTGGAGAACGTTCTAAAAAGCAAATTCTGTTAAGTTATAGTGCAGTAGCAAAGCATCTGCAACAGCTGATCACGCATTAGCAACAAAAGTTGGCATAACTGCAGCGGTGGTGCACAAATTTGCTGAATTTACGAACGCACCCAGAAACACAGAGGGTTTTTTGACAGGTTGCCAATAAACCAAGAATTTTTGGAAGAGAGTCTTGCAAGTTAGAATAAAATACACCCTTTTTTTAAGCCAACAGAAGAAGTTTTTAAACTAATGGAATATTATAATTCAATTCGATACCGACTATGGACAAAGGTATTCCGGTATTCATAAAAAGTGAATTAATTAATACACTTTAATTGCTGCAGTTTAAACCTTTAATTTATCTTAACCTTTTATATTTGAAATATATATTACTCAATCATATTTTTTTAATAAATTATAAGCATTTAAAAAGATATTTCAATAACATGAACGTTTATAAAATCCTTACTTGTGATTATTTTGTTTATTTATTTCCAATTTAGTTACTCTACGCTGAGAATTAGAAAAAAGTAGTCAAGGTAAAAATTTTTAAAACTTTACAGTAAACATCTTCCACATATAACTTTTTTTCAAAAAATTAATACATACTTTTGAAGTTACGAGGCAAGAAAGTTAAATTTTATTGATCTGAAAATTTAACATTATTATTATCAATACCCACCAAACTGGGGGTGAGACTGGAAAAAATCAGACTTAATTTTAAGGACCACCTTAGTGTGCTTAGACAACATCATTATATTCAGCAGAGCTAAAGCGGACCATGATTTAGGTAACAAATTTAAAGCAACCTAGCGAGTAAGCAAATATAAAGATACAGCTATATAAATGTATGTTTTTTGAAAAGGAAGTAGAATTCCTTGGATTTATAGTGACGCCAAATGTACAGCCACAAAAACAAGTGTACACCCTTGTATATGGAATTTTTCTCGCTAGTATTTTTGTTTTTTACAATAATTTGTAGGCTATATTTCTTATATTCGTTTTTGGCTTTAAACATTCTTAATTGTAATTGCCTTAAACAACGCTAACACCTTTTTCAATTTGATAAAAAAAAAATCAGCTGGAAAAAGTCTAAGTGTAAAAAAAGTGTATGTATCAGATAGCAGTGTATGCAGACTTTTATCTGCGACTTTAATTAAAACGAATCCGTAATTAATGTAATTAAACTCTCTATAATTTCCCAACTCCCCGACAGCTGAAGGAACTCAGATAGTTTTCAGGCCAATCTGGTTATAATTGTCGCTTCGTTAGAGATTATGCGAAGATCACGAAGCTCTTTTAAGAGGGGAAGACGGACCTGCTTCCAAGAATTAATCAGCTAAAAAGCAAATCAGTCTCAATGAAGAACGTAATGGCATTAAATAGTCGACTGGAACAAAAACCCTCAATAGAAGGCAACCAAAAATAAAGTTCAGCTTTTAAAAACATGTTACTTCTCCCAGATATACGCAAAAATTAAAGAATATGCAGTATGAAATTTGTCAAGATAATCAATTTGAAAGGCATCCATCAAATTTAATTCTGAAGGCAACCTCTTCCTCAACGAAATTTACCATACAAGCAATAGGATCTGCCTCACCGCCATAGATGATTTCTCAAAGTAATGAAGTCTACAGCATTCAAAGATATAAAACAACCCGTATCTGCTTATCTACTTATATCCTTTGAGATAACGAAAAAATAGTAATTGATAACGAAAAATCTCTAACATTAACCTTTATAATATTTATGTTGGAGAATCAATGTGAAATAGAAGTATTTAAAACCCCCCATATGGTAATTCAGTTAATGGTCAAGTGGAACGTTTTCACTCCACTCTCATCGAACAGCTGCGCTGTACAAATGCAGAGAACACTCACAATAGTTCCAAAGAATTATTAAACAGGGCGGAATGAAAATACAACTATTTAATTCACTCCACCACTAACTGGAAACATTCTTTGGAAGAACGGTTGACACAGATCCATCAAAAATTGAAAACGGCAAACGCAATGGTATTAAATAGTTAACCGAAAATACCTTTCATTCCATAGTCCGTCAGAATAAAGGAAATACAGTTCTCACTCAATCGGGCCAATTGGTACACAAGTGCCATATTAAGGCATAGTAAAAACACGAAGCTTTTAAATAATCAATAAGTGAAAGAGGAAAGTACATATTAGAATGTTTTACTATTCGTATAAGAAACTGAAATGGAGTAATATGCTATATGCATACAATTCCCACTATCTAAAGTTACTAAAGGTATAAAATCTATTAAAAAAGAACTAAAATATCGTAATTAAAACGTATAAATATACATACATAATTTGCTATTACAACCCTTCAGTCAGGATTACGGCCTGGCTTCTCGCACCACTTATGTTGTGTGTGTTAATTTTATACATACAATTTAAAGTCGACTCCGAACGACAGATTTTTGAGAAACTTTTCATGGTAATTTTATTTACTCTCAGAGTTTTTGCCAGAAATCTGTTGAGAGGAAGCTGCCGAAGAAATATTTTTTTCATATATCTTTTTTGATGTCTGAACGGGGATTGAAACCCCGGCCTTTAGTCTAACACACTACCCACTCAAAATTCTGGTAAAATATTTGAGAATAAATTGAAGTGTAGGTCCCGCAACATGGGTGGTGTGAGTAGCTACGCCGTTATCCTAACTAAAGGGTTGTAATATAGGTTATATAATATAGGGTTGTAATAGCAGAAACTTATGAATTTGGATTGCAATCTTCGATGTACAATTCTCTCCTAAAACTAATATGGCGTTATACAATAAAAATACTTAAAAATTAAATCTTAGGTATTATTACAGCTACACTGTGGCACATTAAAAATACTTTATGTCTACTATTTCAATCTAATTAAAATAATAAGTGTTCTAAACCCATACCCATCAATGAAGTATCGCCTCTTTTTCTTGTAGCTGTTTAGTCAGCATATGCAGTCACTGCGCCCAACTTCTTAAGACTTTCAGTCATAGGTAGTTAGCAGCTGTTGAGGCACCTTTGAGACCAATTGTGACATTATGGTTTTCAAAACTAGTAAGAACTGTGGAAACCATACTGACGGTATTGGACAACCAAAATGAAGGCCTAACTACTAGTCAATGGAAAGTCATAGGTCTACTTCGGTCGTACTTCGTGAACTTCGGCTCTCGAAATCTTACAGTACCAAAAAGTCTGCGGATAGTGCAGATAAACCTGTATCATTGTGAGGCGATCTTAGTCGAATTCATCAGCTCATCTCATCAGATCTCAGGAAACAGGATTTGCGGTTTACAAGGTAAGAACATGTTTCCTAGCAAACATAATATGAATTTTCTTTTAGTGATGGAGATGCAAGGGAGGCAGTAGACGAATTCAAACGAGACAGACACTGATGGACGCAGATGATCCCCTAACCGAGATTATAAGGAAGCTGGGCATCGGGTGACTATACCTTCTCCAATCAAAATAGTATAAAGTTTTTTATTAACTTTACCAGGTCATTAAGCAAACTTTAAAGAAATTCTGGGAAGATTGATTGGAATCTTTTCATGAAATTTATAGATAGGAGTATTATGGATAGAAGTAGTAATGAAAGCGCGGCGTGGTGCAAATCACCAAAAGTATTACATTACATTGGTTTATACGGTTGGTTTGGTCGAAAGGGTGGACGGCCGGACTTAGGGCGGAAATTTCGAGTGTTAGAAAAAAGGATATCGTGGGTACAATAATGCGGATCTATATAATCTGTCAATTAATTATGAAGATTTAAAAGGACAATTAAGTTCAATCCCACTGTTGGTTCGTCCAAATTCACTTTTTTTGGCTCTAGATCAGTGGTTACCATTTAATATCACAAATGTGCAGAGAGAATTCACACATATTGCTTACGCTCTTTTATTTAGTTGTCGATCAGACTGTGACAAGCATACAGGTCAGCAGATGCTATTTTTTTTTTTCAGGTTTACACTAAAAAAATGTTTTATGTTAAAAAAACTTATATTAAAATTAAATGTCTTATATTTTCTTAAAAGACATTTTGATTGTTTTAATAGTCAAGTAAATAATATAAATGACAAGGAAAGATAATAACTTTTTTATGGGCATAAAGCAATATTTTGGAAAAAATAAAGGTTTGGATGTTAGTAGGTGAGGAAAATTATGAACCGAAATTTGATCCCAGCAAATAAATACCTAAAAACATTCCCTAATTATTAAGTCAAAGATGTTTAACTTTATGTATGTTGACGAAATGAAAATCAAGATAGCGTCTATTACTAACACTTTTCTATGACTGCAAATAAATAAATTCTCTCAACTTATTTTCTCTCGCTTACTCACTAATACACAATTAAAAATTTTTTGGTAACCCCTGCTCTAGATGTTGATAGGGAGGCAACTGTCGAGGGAGATTTTCTACTCACAATTGGGAATGATTATAGATGAAAGCTGGTGTCACAGTGGAGAAGGACGATGAATAAATTCGCTCTTAAGTCCAAAATGAAGATCCGGGACATATTTTTTCTGCATTTAAAATTGACGTTAGTTTACACATTAGCATTAAGCTTAAGTTATCATCTTATCTAGAGCATTTCGTTTATTGGGCGTACTCTTATTTTTAGGAGTTCGTTTAAATACGTGCTCTACCGGAAATCTTTTTATTCACTATTCAATTAAAAAAAAAGAAAAAGTAACTGTTTTTTATTTTATATAAAATAACACTGATTTTTGTTCTTTTATTACTAACTACTTTTTACATTTTTTCTTCTTTTTATTTTTGGCGATTTACTCCATTACGTTTGGCATATTCAAGAATTTGACAACGAATGCGAATCCAAAGATTGCTGAGCGATCTTATGTCAGATTATCAAATTAGATTATGCTAAATGGGCAACATCAGGTTCAGCTGTGGAAGTTAAAACAGAAGAGGCTTTTTCGTGGGAAAAGTTTCATTCACTCACAAACTGTACATGATGTTATAGAACGGACTGTAGGGTTGTAAGTCTAGTGGCCAAAGCTCGAAACTAACACGTGAGATAAGATTTCCTCCAGACACTCTGGTCTGTATAATATATAATTATAAATTGTAATTGTGTTCTAAATATTAAATAAATAGCTTACTTTTTCTAGTTCAAGTACTGCCAAATTTCAATGAAACTTGTTGCAAACTTTTAAGTGAACACTGATTCCTTTAGAAGACATTTTGCTCCATATATTAATACAGAGACTTTTCTTACATAATTTTGTTTAGTGTTTTAATTTATAAACATTTAGAGTAAAAATAAATTTTGTGTTTGAGTTTTATAGTAATTGTTTTACTTTTATGGCACGTTTATTTTCTAAACATTCTCTTTTGAAGCAATATAAATAACCTTCAATAATCTTTACTTACATTAAGTGGATTTTAAAATTTGAAATCTCAGAAAATTTCAAAATCTACTATGAAAACTCGCTCTATTAAGAGTTCTAGCGATTGATTTAGTTAATTCTTTAAAAACAATTTACTTTATCCGCCATGTTGTCCCGATTTATCCCTATATTGATTTATTTATCGGATTACATTAGCTTTCGGAAATGTGTGTTTATTGTATTTCTTATTGCGCAATATTTTGTAACGATAATTAACTGTAGGACTTATTTTTATCAAGATTTGTTTTTTTATTTTAATTTACCCAGGAATTTAATTAATTTTCCCTTTTTTTCTTTCCCAGCCTTAAATTAATTGTTTAACAGAGTTCTGTTAGTAACATAACAGAGTTCTGTTAGTAACGTAACAGAGCTCTGTTAACTTACTTGACTTGCGTCTGGAGAGATAGATTTTAAAATCTATCTCCACACACATGTGTAATAACTCCTTCCTGGCTGGTTCCTAAAAAGAACTATCCTACTCGTATTGGTTTTTATACGGGCTTTTGCTGTTAAAGTTCCGGACTCAACTTTTACTGATCCAATTACCGAGAAATGCTAGTCCACTCAGTCCCCTGCTATGGGGAATTTCAGACTTCTTCTGCCGACCAACAGCAACATGACTTTCGACCGGTATTTGGCTGTCGTATCCTAAGTACGTGTTTCTTGGCGTTGAACCTACCTCACACTATCAGGTTACTGTTTTCCTGGTGCATTACCGATATGTAGACCGTGAGACACTCTTTGGTGGGAGTTAGCTCTTGACTCTCAGGACGAACTAGTCTAGTTCAACGCAAATTTTTGTGACGTTAACTGGCTTAATTGTTTTCCAGCTCTTCTTCTTCTTTTACAGTTTCTGTTTTTCTCCAAGTAGCCGATAATAACCTTTGTCATCCTCATTTCGAGATCAGATTTTGCTCCTCCGTCTTAACCCGCGTATTCCACTTTATACGATTGTACCCAGCAATTATCCGGCAGTTAATTTCTGGCCAACTTAATTTCTGGATCCATTGAATTTTCTCTTGAATAACCTCAATTTCAGAGGCAAAGCCCTGGAGAGACTCATTGGTTTCCTCTGTAATTACAGTTACTATATATCCCGTTAATTCTCCTCGTCAAACTTTACAAAATGGCTATTATTTCATTTGTTCATTCGCTTTTTTATCTCTTAAGGTCGAAATAAGCTGTAGGGTCTTCTGTTCGCAGTCCCATCGTTTTTATTGTTTCTTCAGTTCGTTTAATTTGCATTCAACAGTCTACTCGACCTCAGTAGGCTTTCCGATTCATCGACTTCGATTTTTTCACTCTCTATGTCGCTCAATGTCGCTTCTCCTAGGCTAGTGCTTAAGTCTTTTCGGGCAGTTTTGTTCTCTTTCCTTACGAACTCTGCCAACTCCTTCTTGAGAGCCTTATTCTATATTCCATATGGACTCTGCTAACTCTTTCATGGCAGCTTTATTCTTTCTTTTTCTCATCTTCTTCAAAATCATAGGTATTGATGTTGATACCTTTCTGTTGAAAGCCCTCTATCAATCTTTTGTATAATTCCCCTTTAGTATCAGCTGTTGGCAGGTCTAGTTTGAATAGTTATCTTTTTAGTTGGTTCATCTTTAGGTGTTGAAATTTAATTTTATTTCTTTTATTGCAATTCCACTTTAGACACCAATTGCAACGTTTTTAGAATTTGTTAACCTTTTTTCCCGTGTATTCGAAGATTGCACTTAAAAACAGGGGAAATTATTCGTTATTCGTCTTTTCATTTAAATAAATACTTTATTCTTATTTGATAACACCGCGCTATTGATTTATCGAACTTTTCGGTACTGTAAACCTATGTTCTTACTACGCACTTTTAAATACAACACTCGGACACACGTCGACACTGACTGTCTATTTATGAATGTATGACAGCATCGTTCTTCACTCTCTAAATACCTCTTTCTCATTTGTCTAGTTATTTCACGATCTTTCTTTAAGTGTTGTTGTTCCTTTCCTTTTCGATCTTTGTTTTATTCTCGTGTCTTCACAATCTTTCTTTAATATGTCGTTACCGTAATTTGTTTACAGATTTTTTTGTTTTGTTTGTTTGTCTTATTTCTTCCTATCTTTAATCACTTCCATCTGCAATTGAGAATTCGTTTAGGGATGTATATGCCCCAGATTTTCAGGTGCGGTTTATCATTCTTATGTTGGGTAATAAACGAATCCGTTCGAATCTGGGTGGATGTTCTGCTGTTAGGCGTGCAACTAGGGGCATCCCACAAGGGGGGTATTATCCCCTCTCTTTTGGCTCCTGGTGGCTAATGTCGGTTTAAGGCGTCTGGAAAACTGGAAAAAATTTTTCACAGCCGTTTCCATCTTCTAACCAGCAAAGAGCAAAGAATTTGTTAGATGTAGTTCATTCGGACGTGTGTGGCCCCTTGAATAAGCCTTTATTATCAGGTTCCCGGTACTTCGTTACATTCATCGACGATCGCTCCAGGCGAATATTTGTTTATTTTATGAAGAACAAAAATGAAGTTTCTGAGAAATTTAAGATTTTTAAATCGTTTGTGGAGAAACAACTAGAAAGGAGTATTAAGTGCTTAAGGAGTGACAACGGCAAAGGGTATGTTAATTTTCAGTTCACCAAGTTTTTACACTCCACAACAAAATGCGATTGCGGAACGAGCAAATAGAACCATTGTGGAAATGGCACGTAGTATGATTCTTTATTCAGGCGTTGATGAGGTCCTTTGGGCA
The DNA here is from genome assembly GCA_005959815.1 of Sarcophaga bullata. NCBI lineage: Eukaryota > Metazoa > Arthropoda > Insecta > Diptera > Sarcophagidae > Sarcophaga > Sarcophaga bullata. The sequence continues at coordinate 7,567 of QOCX01001029.1, read as the reverse complement.
GAAGCTTTCAACACCGCTGTATATATAAGAAATCGCTCAATTACCAAGGTTTTAACAAACAAGACGCCCTTCGAGATATGGTGTAATAAGAAACCTAATGTGTCACATTTTCGAGTTTTTGGTTCACCTGTCGTGGCACTAGATAAAACCAAAAACAAGATATTTTCGGCAAAAGGAAAGAAATACGTTTTCGTTGGTTATTCCAATACCGCAAAGGCTTACATACTGTTCGACGTAGAAGAGAAAAAAATTGTGGATAAAAGAGACGTAATATTTTGTGAAAAAGTTTTTATTCCAAAAATGACAAATGAAGTTCTAGAACTGACGGTTGCTCAGAATAGCGTATCAACAGAATATAAACAAGATGATGACGATGTAAAACTTGTTTTAGCTGATGGTGCTTTGAGTCTGATAATGAACCCAAATGTCAACCACCCGCAAGTAACACGAATGAAGGCAGATCGCGTGGTCGACCTAAAATGATTCATTCAGGTAATGGTGGAGGACCGAAAAAGATATGCAATAGAATCAATTTTGCTGATGAGATTCCAACTCCATAAACTTTTCAAGACTTAGTTTCAAATAAAAATTCAGATAGATGGAAAGAAGCAATGAACAAGGAGTATAGTTCACTCCAAGAAAACAACACCTGTATAGTTCACTCCAAGAAAACAACACCTGGTGCTTAGTTGATCTTCCCCCTGGTAAAAAGACCATTGGTAGTAAGTAGGTATATAATTTAAAAAAAGATAAAGAAGGTAGAGTAACACGATTTAAAGCTCGTCTAGTTGCGAAATGGTGTAGCCAACAATTTGGTGTCGACTATAATGAAACGTTTTCCCCAGTTTTAAGATATCCCAGCATTACAATGATTTTTGCGTTGGCGGTTGAGAAAGAATTATACCTTCATCACGTCGATATATCTACGGCTTATTTAAACAGCAATTTAGATCTAGAAGTTTACATGAAACAACCAGATGGATTTGTTGATGCCAGTTATCCAGATCGAGTG
>QOCX01001028.1:0-54493 GCA_005959815.1 Sarcophaga bullata | reverse complement strand
CTTGCTTTTCGTGGGTCTTTTCCAGGATTTGGCGTAGTGTGAAGATCTGGTCGATGGTGGACTTGCCGGGTCTGAAGCCGCACTGATAAGGTCCAATCAGTGTTTTGACGAGTGGCTTCAGTCGTTCACACAATACGCCTGTAAGAACCTTATATGCGATAAGGAGGAGGCTTATACCCCTGTAGTTGGCGCATAACGTAGGGTCTCCCTTTTTCAGGACAGGACAGAGGACACTGAGGTTCCAATCGTTGGGCATACTTTCCTCTAGCCATATTTTGCAAATAAGCTGGTGCATGCGCCCTACCAACTCATTACAATCGGTCTTAAACAATTCAGCGGGGAGGCCATCAGGACCTGCCGCTTTATTGTTTTTAGGCCGCATAATAATGACTTGACATCGTCGATCGGGTACGGAACATCATCTCTAAAGGCGGTATTGGTATCGTCATCGCCTTGTAGCAGAGTAGAGAAGTGTTTCCTCCACAACCTCAGCACCCCCTGCGGATCTGTAACCAGGTTTCCATTCTCATCCTTGCAGGAGGACGCTCCGGGTTTATAACCCTCGGTTAGACGCTTAACCTTTTGATAAAACTTTCGAGCGTCATTCCTACATCTGTACATCTCGACTTCCTGTACTGAGATAACTTCTATGTTATTTTAAAAACAAACTCTCTTTCAAAAGATTGGAATTTAGAAATTGAAACAAATTGGCCAAATCTTCTTTAGGTAATTTGTTATTATAATTACTCTATCGTAATTACTTGTTCGTAATTATTATGATTATTATAATAATTACTATGATTATTATGATTATTACAATAATTACTAGATCGTAATTATAATTGAGGTTAAGGGAGGGGATTTTATAAGGTTAGGTTTAAAGAAACTTACCTTTACCTTGTTGAGATGGGTTTTCTTTTATAATTGTTGATATGTGGAAATACAATTTTATTTACAGATAAGTATGTAGGTGACAATTCGGTTAGGAGATAAAAAAGGAAGTGATTGTTATTTTGATTTAAGGAAAATTAAAAATTTATTCAATAAATAAAAAAATTGAGTTTACAGCATTGATTTTTTATTTAATATTACATTAAATAACACCCACGTAATTTTTCCAGCATATCATGCAATAATTGAGTAAATATTCTATATCACTCGCCATCGAGTTGAACGAGAACCCAACTTCCATTATTAAAAAGTTAAACGTTGCCCTCGAAGTCCAATAATATCTGTTAATACAGCTGATGATTTAGACAATCAAGTTGCTAAAGAAATAGATTTTTTAGAGGTGAATATTTAAATCTTCCATATAGCTATATTGAAACCATTTTGCCCAGAATGTAGATTGCGAAAAATGTTTTTCAGCGGCAGCGAATGTTCGCAACAAAATTAAGGCTCTTCGATAAAATATTAGAGGCTTTGATCTTTTTAAAAAATTACTTAGGACAATGAATATAATTAATATATATATATTGGACACTAAATAGTGTTATTAAAAAAAGGTAGGTATTTGTTTCTTCACTAATGTATTTATGTATGTGTGTATATAGACATAAATGAATTATTTTTATTTTTGTTAATTAAGCTTTTTTCTTAATTTTTGTTTCTGTTTTTATTTAATAACATGTGTAATGTGATAAAGATCAAAAATTAATGAAATTTTTAATAAATAAAATAAATAAATAAATCAATATAAAGATGGGTAAGATTATTATTCATATATTTTTTATTTAAAAATTCATAAGCAAATGATTATAACATTGAACTTAGTAAGTTTATAAATATTTCCAAAATTTATACCTTTCCAAAATTGTTTAATTCACAATTTATTTTTCCAACTTATCTTTCTTTTCTTTTCAAAACGACTGTCCCAACTGACTTTTTTCAAAACTTCTTTCCTTACTGCTTACTTTACGACTAAAGCCTCAGTTACTCTGCCGTAACGTAATGTAATGTAATGTAACAGCAACGTCTACTGAATGTAAAAATGTAAGTGCAATTTAACTGAACAATTTAACAATTTAACTGTTGTTTAATTTGTTAGATGTGTTTAATTTTGATGAGTTTTCAAATTAAAATAACACCTTTAAAAATTACTAAAATACATAAAATATATAGAAAATTGAAATTTAATTACTCTAGTATACTGGAGTTGTTAAGTTTTAATCAATATCGGTGATTTATAATATAAAAATAGCAAAAGAAAATTTATTTGCATAGTGCACAGCAAGAACAACAACAAAACAAGAATATAATAGAAAACAACTTCAGCCATGGCTGAGTGTCACAAGTGCAAAAGTTCAATACGTGGTGAATCGGGAATAAGTTGTGCAGGTGTATGTAAAAAAGTGTCCCATTGTTCAAATAAATGCTCCGGAATTGACCAATATTCAGCAAAAATACATGAGGCCGGAAATTTTGTACGGTTTATGTGTGATGATTGCGTTCAATATATTCATAATGTTGATTTGGTTTTAAAGGACATACAAGATGGTGTAAACAAGAACAAGCAGAACCTAATAGAATACAGAACGAATTTGCATTTGCATTAAGTCAAAATGAAAATGAAATAAAACAATTGCTAGAAGTAATCGAAGGAATATATGAAGAGAGGCTTAGAAAAATAGATAAAGCTCAAAAGATATGTGAGCAAAATGTTTTAGAAATTAAAAAAATACATGGAATTATAAATGATTACGAAAATAAAAACAAAAATTTGTGTAATGCAATTGAAGAAAGCAATATAAAAATGCAGAACAATATAACAAAAGCAATAAGAGAAACAAGTGATAAACAAAATAAGATGTCATTTGCTGAAACAGTTAAAAAAGGATTAGTGTTGCCAGAATTAAAAAAACAAGTCCCCCTTATTATTAAACCTAAGGAAAAACAAAAAACAGAAAAAACGAAAGAAGACTTAAATAATAAGGGGAACCCAATTGACTTGAAAATAACTAGCGTAGAAAACAGAAATATTGGAACATTAATTATAAACAGTGAAAATATTGAAGAAAGAGAAAAAATTAAATTAGCAATTCAAAATGAAATGAGTGAAAAGTATGAAGTTAAAGTGCCAAGCAATAGTGAAATGAATGTAATTATAACGAACATATAAATTAAATACTCTGATGAAGAATTAATTAAAGAAATAAAGAAACAAAATGAATTTTTAAATGATAGTAATATCAAAGTTCTTAAAACATTTTCAACCAAAAGAAAGAATTATAATATAAACAACGCGAAAATTTTAATTGATAGTGAATCATATACGAAGTTAATGTCAACCCAAAAAATTAATATTGGGTGGGAGAAATGTCGAATCTTTGACGGAACAGAAGTATTAATGTGTTATATATATAAAGGATTTAATCATAAAGCTAGGGATTGCAGAAATCAGGAAGTGTGTTCTAAGTGTCATGGTAATCATAATTCAAAAGAATGTACCAAAGAAGTCATAGTGAAATGTATAAATTGTATAAGAGCGAAACAAAAGTTCAAGCTTGGGATAGATGAAAATCATAGCACTATAAACAAGGAATATCCGATATATCAACACAAATTGAAAATAAAAATGAAAATGATTGGTTTTCACATATAACACTCAAAATGGATTTACAGTGTATACACAAATGCGCAAGGTCTTTTAAACAACTTTAATAAAATTGAAATAATAACAGAATAAAGAAATCCAGAATTTATAATTTTATCAGAAACTCATTTAACAAATGATGTTGAAGAACATGAATATCAACTACGGAATTATAATCATTATGCAACATTGTCAAATTCAACAAGAACAGGCGGAATAATACTATATATTAAAAAAGAATGGAATGTAGAAAAACTTCATGAAAAAGTAGCTAATTCAAAATACTGGATGTGTGCCTATAAAGTTAAGAATAAAAGTACGATTTTAATAATTATGGCAGTTTATAGATCTCCAAGTTGCAGAGAAGTTGAATTTTGTGATGCATTTGATGAAATCACGGAAAATATTTGTGAAACAAACTTTGAAATTGTAATAGCGGGTGACTTCAATATAGACTGGAGCAAAAACGATACATATAAAAATAGAATACAGGCAACGTTAAATGATAACGGACTTAAGCAAATAATAACCGAATATACGAGGGTGACGGAAAATTCAAGAACTTTAATAGATTTTGTAATCACAAACAATAGTAATGTTTCGGCAAAAATTAACGGTGCGAATAAAACTGCAGATTACGAAGCGATAGATATAAATATAAAAAATAAAAATTATAGCAAACCAACAAAAAAAGAGATACAAATATTTAAATACAATAAGAAATTATTTAGAACAGAAATTAGAAATGACATTAACAACTATGAAAATAAAAGCCTTAACGAAATTACATATAATATCGACAATTGTTTTGAAAACGCAATAAGAAAATTTACAATAAAGAAAACTATCAATGAACAATATAACACAAAGAATTGGTTCAATAGAGATTTAAAACAACTTAAAAAAGACAAAATTATTAGTTATTATATTGCAAAAACGGTGAACACAAGTGAAGTTTGGAACAAATACAAAATGATAAGAAATAGATATGAACCAAAAAACAAAGTTGCGAAAAATCAGTTTATTAATAACTCTATAACTAAAGCCATAGACCAAAAACAAATGTGGAAAAAAATAAAAGAATTAGTATTTAATAAAAAACAAAATGTGATACAATCTGTGATATTTAATCAATTAGAGCTTAAAGAAAACTACTTAATAGCCAACCAATTTAATAATTATTTTGTTGATAGCATAAAATCAATTAGAAATTCGATAGAACAAGTGCAATATGTTAACCAAACAGCTGTGATGAATACTAGATTTAAGTTTCGTGCAATAGATCTCATAGAACTTAAGGATATATGCAAAAACATAAAAAATAAACCAGATTTTAACAATATATCAATTAATATAATACTAGATAATTGGAACATCATAGGAAATATTGTGCTAAATATTATAAGTAAATCCTTTAATACAGGAGAATTTCCTGAAAATTGGAAAATTTCAGTGATAACACCAATAGAAGAAAATAGCGAAAACAAAAAATGTGATGAATTTAGACCGATAAATACATTAAAAATGTTTGAAAAATTATTGAAAAAGTGTTAAAAAGCAACTAGAACATTACTTTGAGAAAACGAATATATTTCAAAATACCAATCGGGATTCAGAAAAACTTTTCATGTGAAACTACTGTAAATTATGTAATAAATAGATGGAAATATGTAACAAAAAATAGAAGAATACTGGCTATTGTTTTCTATATTTTAAAAGATCGGAACAATTGATCGGAACATTTTATTACAAAAGCTTTATAATTACGGAATTCAAGAAAATGAACTAAAATGGTTTAAATCATACTTAACCGATAGGAAACAAATGGTGAAAGTGAACGACACAAAATCAGAATATATAGATAATGACTATGGTGTACCCCAAGGATCGGTATTAGGTGCATTGCTATTTATTATATATATAAATGACATGCAGATGATACACTAATATTTACAGAAGGTGATACAGATCATCAATGTTATGATAATATGACACAAGATATTAATAATGTTAATGAATGGTTAAAAATGAATAAGTTAAAATTAAATGAAAATAAAACTAAAATTATGCAAATAAATATCGAAAATGAACTAGCTTTTAGAATAAATAATCAGCTTATAGAAAAAGTAAATCAAATTAAATATCTTGGATTTATAATTGATAAAAAATTGAAACTTAATGAACATATCGAATATATATGCAAGAAAATTGGTAAAAAATTGGTTTTTTTAAAAGAATACGTAATAAAATTTCTACTATTACTGCTATTAATATATACAACACTCTGATTAAACCACATTTTGAACTCAACAATAATCTCAACAATAATCTACACATGCTGCAATGGAACACAAATAGGTAGACTTCAAAAATTTGTTAACATGTTTGTTAACATGTTAACACTGCTAAACAGATGTCACGCAAAAATGTAATTTTTTTACAGATTCTTACGTTCCGGTTACGTTACATTACATTTCAATAACCATTCATATTGCTTTATACATAACAGCTGTTTCTTACTGTTGCGGTTACATTCCGTTACGGCAGAGTAACTGAGGCTTTACTTTGTCAGGCAGAGTAACTGAGGCTTTACAATATTAAAAACCACCAAAACTGGAAATTGAAATTATAAACAGAATTTAAGTTTTGTACACATGTTATATTTGTCTGTATGTGGAATTCTCTTTAAATAAAATATGACATATTTAAATAAAACCTAAATTATAATTTATTTCATTATTATCTTTTATAATTTAAAATAAAAATTAACACTATTTCACTATTGCATTATGTAGGTAGATATTATTTTTATTTTAAATTAGAAAAATATAGTTATTAATGTTTAACTAATTAAAGCGTCCGAAAAGCATTTCAGTTTGCATTTTACTTTTACTAGAGACGATAAAAACGTTTTAACATTCGTAGAAACATTGTTTCCGAAATACCTAACCTATTCCTGTAGGATAAACGATTCCAATTGCAATGTAAACAACAGCACTGAATATTTTGTTTGTGTTTTCCTCAACAAACACAAATTATATTGAGTTTTTTGTTTGTGTGAAGGTGAAATTGTTTGGCTTACAGAAATGGTATATAAAACTTTTAATAAGTACCTTTAAACAAATATAAAGTCGTTGAAATGAATCTAAAAACGCTGTAGTTATAACACTGGTTAACAGCTGACAACAGATGAATTAAGAGAAAAAGCGAACGAAGTGTTTAAAATTATTATTATTGAATTGTTTTAATAAAAATAATATAAAAATAAAATAAAAGATTATTTATTAATAAATTAAAAAAACATGTCTCCTAAATCCATATCTAAAATTTTGTCTTCCACTTTTTGCAATTTATATTTCTATTTATTTTATTTATTTGATGTTTATTTATTTATTCTGTTTTTTTGTATGCATTAAAACATATGACACTTTTTTACGTTTCATAATTGCACTTACATTTTTACATTCAGTAGACGTTACTGTTACATTACATTACATTACGTTACGGTAGAGTAACTGAGGCTTAACTTAGGCTAAATTCCTCTAACTGTTGCTTTTACTGACTTTACTTTTCTTTCTGTTTTTCTCTATTCTCTTCTCATCATCTTTCTGTTCCCGATCGTTCAGGGTTGCCATCTTACATAAATAATAAAAGTAAAATCCCGAGATATTTAATTTTTACTTCGTTCCCGAAGTACCGAATTTTGGAATCGGGTTTATGAAATCCCAAATACCAGGATTTTTAAAAATCAATCCCGTTAGGCATCCTTACTACCTACTAGCCTACGGCGACTTTTAGAATTAGAAATATGAAATGAAAATCACAGTATAAACCAGTAAGGAAACGGAATTTGACAGTTAATGGCGAAATGTGTGAGGGATAGCAAATATTACCAAAAAAGTATTTCCGTCTCTCTGTTTTGTGTATTTATGTTTTTTAAGCTTTTGGGGTGGGTTTTTTATATTAGCACGTTTTAATAAAAAATGTAATTTTTGTGTGAAACTATTAATAAATAATAATAAGAATTGATAATAATAATAACTTTTAACTTTTTGATCTTGTAATATTTAGCTTCTTAATTACCTTTTGCACAAACAACTATATACATTGTGACCGAATTTCACCCACATTTCCATTAATATTTAAACATTAAGGAACTTTTAAAATTTTCATTGAAGAAATTAAAAAATATTCCAAATTTCCCCTTTTTTAACACAAAATAAATGTTTATTTACATTTAATTTTTCGCCAGTTTTCACTTTGCATATCTGTTGCTTCTAACACATTTCCTTCGCAAAAATTTATAACATTTTCTTTCTCCCTCTAACTATGCCGGTAATGGCTGCTGTTAAGAGCGTTTTTTAAACGTCCTAATTTTCCTTTCTGTGTATTTTGTGCTACTTATGGCAGATACCTAGTATAGCTATGCCTGAATCTGATATTGGTTACTACAACTCTACGGATCCAAGCATTGCTTTTGAACTCAATGAAAATTGGTTTTCAATACTCGAACATCACCCTTTTGGAATTGCGTGAATCATTTCGGAGCATCATTATAAAAATTATCCTAGACTACATTATTATATATTTATTACACATATTTAACACTATTTTGACAACATCACAATTTCCCTTTTCAATGTGGAGGCATGCGAAAATTATCCCTATACCAAAACCTGACAAAAGTTACAGACCAATTGCGTTACTCCCATACTTGCCAAGACTTTTGAACGTATAGTCCATGATCAAATCAGTAAATACTTATTTGACAACTCACTACTAACCAACAGACATCTGGTTTCAGACTTAAACACAGCTGTGTTACGGCATTAGTGGATGTTGTAGAGGAGTTAAGGTCAAAAATGGATCAAAACATGGTGTCTTTTCTGGTACTTCTAGATCAATCGAAGCTTTCGATACTGTTGATCATGACATTCTTTGTCACAAGTTGAAGAATACCTTTAATTTTCAACATCAGCAGTAAAACTATTAAGGACATATCTGTATAAGAGAAGTCAGACAGTACACCATGCTGATGTAAAATCATTTAGCAGCCGCGGTACGAAGAGGTGTACCACAGGGTTCAATTCTCGGGCCTCTACTATACATAAGTGACTCGAATGACCTACCTTCTCGCATTATTCACTGTGGAATTCAAATGTATGCCGATGACGTTCAACTCTATATTAGCTGTTTAAAATGACATAGACAACTGTATAGTGAAACTGAATCAGGACCTTGACAATTTATTTAAATGGGGCTACAGCAAATAGCCTTGGCTTAAAATGCGAATAAATCAAAGGCTTATCGTAATTGGGAAAGTTGGCTTTTCGACGAACCTACTACACCATTAGTCGTTGGGGACTCATCCATAGAATTGGTACAATGTGCCAAAGAGTTAGGTATTATTTTTAATAGTCAACTTTCCTGGACTGACATCGTAAATACGACTTGTGGAAGGACGCATGCTATGTTAAGGAATCTTTATAGAGTCAATCCTTTACGCCTTAAATATACGTATGCTCTTGGCGAAGACATATCTAATTCCTACCCTCTTGTATGGATGCGGAGTATTTGGGGTTTGGATTCTATTAGCAAAAATAGACTTAAAGTACTTACAACATCATAGCAAGATATATTTTGACGCAGCAGATAATAGTAGTATATCACATTTTTCATACAAAATATATAATATGTCACTTGAAAACCTTTTGAAATATGCGTATGCTGATCTTCCTACACAAGATTATCTATGTAAAGGAACCAAACTATTTATTTAGCAAGCTCCGGTTTTCTAGAACCAATAGAGGCTATAGGATAAACGCCATAAGGTACAGGAAACAGGTGTTTGAAAGACACTTTTTATTAATGCTATTCGTTTATGGAACCAACTTCCGCCAGAAATTCAATGCAAGGGCAATATAATGCAATTTAAAACAGCAATTTCAACACACTTTTGTTTTCTTTAGATTTATTCATTTGCTAGGCTAAATTAAATTTAATTATTATAATTTTTACTTTTTTTTTTATTAAACATTTCTGAAATTAACTTAATCATTATATTTTATCATTTTATTAACTTAATTTTTATAAACAGTACTTTTAAATAAGATATATGCTTGTTGTACTGATTTTAATCAATAAATAAATAAATAAATAAATAAATAAATAAATTGTAAAAAAAAAATCCGCACAAACCTTCGAGAATAAAATAGAATTAATTGATTTATGTAAAAAGCTACATTTGAAGAATTCAAATACGGAAAAAATTAATTTTTCAAACATTGGTTCAGCCTAATGAATACATTGTTATTACCATAAGATATAATAAAATGGGACAACCCAAATAATATTATAACTCCATCAATTTATTTAACAATTAAAATAAGCAAAAAATATTATATACAAAAAAAGATTAACAATCTAAAAATGCAGAAAACTTACTTAGATCTAAAACAACAAATTTTCTATGTTAACTTAAAAAAGTCAAGGTCGTTAGACGATTCTTCTAGATAACCTGAACTTGCCGTCGGTAAAATTGGATATTGTCAGTCCTTCAAAAATACTATAGTCACAAACGGTACGTCAACGGTTATTTAGGAGTTTAACAAATAAACTCACTTTTTCGGCACCATTTCTACATTTGTACAATCACAGTTATGTCTAAATTTTTAAGTATTTTCTAAAGGATAAAATGTTCCGAGATTCTAGTAGGTTTGGAAGACATTTTGTGTATCCTTTTAGCCTTTATTAAGATGTGACGATCTCTGTACTAACCACTCTCTACGAACTTTTATTTCTATTATCACGAGGTATTCAACATGTAGTGCGAGAGTTTCTTCAAAATTATGGATTTAAGTCGTTAGTGGTCTGAATAATGGGTTCTACTATACTCCTTATGTTTTAGCAATTCACCCTGAATACAAGTAAAAACCGTCAAACCTAAATAAATCTACAATTCTAAAATCTTGGCCTAAGATCTGAGAATAAGTCTACAGGGGCATCTAACTGGATTGATTTCATAGAGTCGTTTTGTACTACTGCAAAGTCATTTAATTCCGGAAATTTATGTTCATCAATAAGCCAATATGTATATTAAAATTGTCTCAAACCATAGAAGAGCCGAGAGCCCCAATAGGAGTGTTTACAGCTGGAATCACCAACTGCTACAAATATATATAAAATGTTTGACTATTATGAATTATTATTATATTTTCACTATACTTTGAATTCATATTTGTTTGCCAATCTTTAAATTAAGTAGAACTTAACCTATTTACACATAGACGTCAGACAACCGAAAGCTGCGATTATATTAAAAGCAGAACAAAAAAATCCAAGACAACAACACATGTTGAAATTATATATAAGGTGTGAGCAATTCTATAACAAACTAAAAACAACAGGCAAATTTGTTTTTGTCTGTTGCTGGCTGAGAACATCAAAATCATCTGATTGAAAATTCACCATGAAGGCAAATTTATAAACAAACAAAAGAAATTGGTTTCCAAATTATATATTCGTTTTTATTAATAAAAAATTATGAAATCAGAGATCAGCAATGAGTATTCAAAAAGATGAGTAGATTCGAATGATACTTATACGCATTCATACTTATTTTAATATCATACTCATACTACTCATATTCAGAGTTTGAAATACTCATCATACTCATACTTAACACTACGCATGATGTCTTTGATTTCTACTCTCCATAAACAAGAATCTCAAAATAAGTATGAATCGCGTACGAACACTACAATACTCACTAGAAGGTTGTGTATTTGCTCTGTTTGCTGCTCAGTGTTTTTTGTTTGTATGTCTTTTTTATTTTGTTGGAAATGCAATAATTTACGGTGTTAGCGTAAATTTTGAAGAATGATTCGAATCACTCGAATCATTTATGAGTATTATAAGTATTTTTCAAAATTTATGAATCTGAATGAGTAGGCGTATGAATCAAACGTATTTCGAATGTTATGAGTTCGATATCAACGATGTACTCTACTCATTGTGACTTGTACTTATAAATCAACGTTGTAGTGAGTACGAATGAAGCAGAGTAGTTAAATTTCAATACTGTTGACTCACTCATACTCAAGACCTCATGAGTACATATGAGTAGCGAAAAAGTGATTCATTACTGATCTGTGATACATAAGTATATATAAATGTGTATATAGCAAAGTATTGTACAAGGAACTCACACAAAACATTAGGAGACGGCCAGTGATGTATAAAACATGCTGCGGCAACGCATTTGCGTGAAAGATAAATTTGTACCCAAATGGGAAAATGCTCGATTGTTTGAAACGTTTACAACGTAGGATTAATAAAACTCAAGAGCATTTATTCATCAGTGATGCCGAAATCTTCGTTTAAACGTTTATATATATTTGTTTTGTGCTTCTGTTCATTGATATGCATTTTTTAATTTAAATTCAAACTGTCAAAATGTAAGCATAAACAAACAATAATTTGACAGTCTCAATATCTATACAACAACATAATCACCTGAGGAGCTAACAACACCTGATAAGTAAATTCACCTTGACAACAACCTAAGCAGTTTCTGCCCAACTTAGAATATTTTCTATTTTTGTGAGCAGCTAAAAGCAAATTAGTGATGCCAATACATCATAAAATAATAATTAAATGAAAGCTTAAAATACTTATTGAAGAAAAACGTACAATCCCTGTCTTTATAAAAAGTAAAATTGAACTATAAAAGATTTCTTAATCATATTTTGTATGCGAATTCGTTTGATAAGCCCGTTAACCAAAAATATTTTTTATACACGTGTGATGGGACCTACAGCTTAAAGTCGACTCCGACCAACAGATGTTTGAGAAACTTTTCGTGGTAATTTTCATTTACTTTCAGAGTTTTTACCCGAAATCTGCAGAGAAGGATATAGATGCAGTAATATTTTTTCATATTTTCATCATACACTTATGTTGTGTGTGTTTAATTTTATACATGAGTGGTGAGATCTACAGTTTAAAGTCGACTCCGAACGACAGATGTTTCAGAAACTTTTCTTGGCAATTTTATTTACTAACAGAATTTTTGCCAGAAATTTGTTGAGAGGAAGTATTCGAAGAAATGTTTTTTATATTTCGTTTTGTTGGACATGTCTAACCTGGGATTTGAACCGAGTGCTCATGTCTAATAAGCCAACGCACTAGTCTACGAGGACTATTTTTTATGAATACAATAATAAATTTGTAAAAGCAATAATTTCTCGGGATGCGGCGTCCATTATTAAAGCTACATGAATTTTTTTAGTGAATATGCGCTTTTTTAAATATGTGATTTTATTTTTGCGAACGTAAAAAATTCGATAGTGACACCACTAAAAAGTGTTCATAATTTAAATTGTTGTTTACTGTTTTCATTTTTTATCAGTTGTTTTTTTCTGCTCTGTTTTCAAAGAATTTAAGCAGTCGGCATAAGGCAGAGAAAACAGTTGGCACAATTTTCTGTCAAACTGCCGAGCTGCTGTCTGTCATATATATGTTTATACCTTTAGATTTACTATATATACCCATATATACATATATACCCATTGCGATGTGGTTACGGTCCAAAAAATATAACGCAAATTGAAACGACGCAAAGTGAATTATGATTTTCTATAGCAAACCATGTAAAGATAGATAATAGGTTCCTGGGCTGCGAAAATACTACTTCTTAAAAGAATTGAACAAAGTAAATATTTAAAAAACAAAAAATAACTTAAAATTTTATTTCATACATACAAAAAACAAAAAATAAATTCAATTAAAATAAATTCACTTAATAAACGAGGTGAAAATAAAACTACATCATTTTCGTTTAGAAAGGGAATTTTGATAGCATGGTGCAATTAGAAACAAAAGTCCTGCCATCTTTTAGAAAAAAAGGAAATTTCAAAAAATTAAAAACTTAAATCCAAAACAACACAACTTCGAAAATCAAACGACGCACAGTGAAAATTAGTACTTATTCAACAGCTACGCAACTTCGAAAAAAAGCAAAACGAAACGACGCAAAGCGGGGTATAAGTGTATATATATACATATTTAGAGCGTTCCTCCTGTCTTCTTCTGGTACTTGGATCCTTTGAGTCGTTATAGAATTGGTTGAGATTCCGTACGTCAAGTAATCTTCAAAGATAAGCATGATGTTATTTTGATTTTTTTTAGCGGAAGTCCACATGTTCGTTCTTATGTTGCCGGAAGCCGTTTGCATTCCAGAAAAAAAATTTTATTCAAATTTTGTTCACTATACCACTCAAAGTAATTGTTAAGTTGTTTAGTTAAAGTACCAATGCCTCATTTTTAGTCTCAAAAAGGTTCAAATTGGGATTTTAGGTAATTAATGGCTTTAAATTTTGCGCTAGATTGGGCTTTATTGCGATAACGTTCAAGATTTGGTAACTGTTTAGGCCGGCCAGAGGCGTATACTTACTTCTTAAACATTTTGCAGCTGATGCAATGGAATGAAAATGAGGACATAACGATATTGTAAACATGGCAGCCCCTGTAATTAGCGCTATAATTTTCACTAAAATCGCTACAATTTTTTAAGTTGGCATTATTTTTGTATATTTAATTGATCCGCATGACTCTCTGTAAGTGGCATACAGAAGGCAATAAATATATAAATACGGTTTGCAATGCAACAATTTTGTTTATATATCCTAACAATTTATGGCAACGCTGCTTTGTCAAATAATCTAAGGAAATATTTTGTACACTGTATATTGGATTGAAGCTTTGTTCTTTTTTACTGTGCAAATATACAAGATCATATAATTTTATATTTATAAACTTAAGTTCACTTGCCATAGACAATTTCCACTACATATTCAAATAAAATGTTCCACAAAATAAAAACCTGCCGCTAAGTCTATATTAAACGAAGTAGTTGACATCAAATTTCACAAATTTTGCGCTGAACGTTTGGAAAATTGTTTTGAACGTGTTTATGAACGCTATACATTGGCATTTAACTAATGACGGTCGTTTATGGGATTCTTCCACAGTTATTTTCCTCTGTAATAGGTATTTTACATTATAAATGCACTGGGTTAGACACTGTAAATGGGTTACCAAATTGGGCAGGGATACCAAATACTCAAATAATTTTGAGTCACAATAATTTATTTTTAAATAAATTGAGTTTAAAATTTTATATATTATATTATTAGAGCTAAAATATTATAATAATAGAAAGTGATAATATGTTGTATTTAATATTTTAAAATATATTTTTTCTATATGAAATTATTTCACTTTTAATTCCGATTTTATTTTTATTTTTCTTTATATCGCAAATCTTAAGTGCAAGTTTGATATATATATGTATAAGTGTATATACGGGTATATGTGTATGAGTTTTATTAATTTTTTCTTTCCTTTTTCAATTGCTCTTCCTTAACAACAAATGTAATAAGAAATATTTTGTTGTTGCCTTTTATGCGATCTCTTACTTTTAATAATTGTGACAAGTTGTTGTTTTTAATTTTTTTTTTTTGTAATTTAGCTATTTGTTTTTGTTTTTTCTTTTTCTTATTTTTGGCCAATAAATGCATATTGCTTTTTTTACTTTACTTCAAATAAATATTTTTTTGTCACTTTTAAAAAGTTTTCACTGTAAGAGAGCGCGAGTGATCAGATTTGGCAAATTTGGTGCTTGATTTTTACTTCACAATTACAATATATGGGTGAGATTGAGAAATGATGGCAAGAGCAGTTGGAAAAAAATTTTAATTTTAAAATATTGTTTCTTGTTTTAAATATTTTAATATTTTAATGTTCATAAATACATTTTACGCTGGGGAATTTTTATAGGGGCGGGGGAGTAGGGCGGGGAAAGTGCGTAACTAGAGGTTGATGCAGATATTATGTTATTTCAAATTAGTTTAATTTAATTTTTTGTTTGTAATTATATAATATATATGTAATATATATTTTTATAACACCAAAATTAACGTTGTTGGTTTTTTTACCGATTTATGTTTTTATTGTTATAACGTTTCTATTTTTTTTTACCGATAATATAAACCGGTGTAAGCGCACTTTCTCTACCATTAGTTTTTGCTTACGATTCTTTTTTTAATTTTTCTTTTTATTATTTTTACCTTTTTTAGTTTTTTTTTATATTTTATTTTATGTTTTTTATATGTATTAATTATTGTTATTATTAATATTCTTTTTCTTTAAAAAACAATTAATGTTAATATTTTTCATACTAACGTTTTTTCACGGGTGAATAAATGCACTAACCTTTTTTCTCCGGTGTAGAACTTATCCTTTTTCTCGTTTTTTCTTTTTTATATTATGTATTTTTTGCCGTTTTTCGTGAATGTTAGGTGGTGGGATTTTAATTCTGTGGACATATTATATTTTCCGATATTTAACACACTTTTTTTTCTTTTCAATTTATAATTTTTCTCTTCTTTTAGGTTTTATTTTTAATTTTGAA
Source organism: Sarcophaga bullata (assembly GCA_005959815.1). Classification (NCBI taxonomy): domain Eukaryota; kingdom Metazoa; phylum Arthropoda; class Insecta; order Diptera; family Sarcophagidae; genus Sarcophaga; species Sarcophaga bullata. The sequence goes on along the minus strand of QOCX01001028.1, from coordinate 38,429 downwards.
CATTAAATTATTTTAATTAATTTAATTCACTTTTACGTTTTCTGATGGATTTTTTTAAGGTTTTTTCTTGAAATTTAGGAAAACACTTTTTTCTTTTTCTGTTTTCGATTTTTGTAACACTTTTTTCCATATAAATTTATTTATTATTAATTTTTATATTTTATTTTTCACTTACGATTTTATTAGACTTTAATTTTTTTTCTTGTGTGTAATTAATAATTTTTATTTTCACTTGCACTTTTTAATTTATTTAATTTTATTTTTAATTTATTTTTCTGTAATGTTTATACCTCTTTTACGCTCGCAAATGTAATGATTAATGTATGTTTAATTTACATACATTCTCCTTATTTTTCCTTTATTTAATTTAGGATCCACAGTGAGAGAACGATTACAGCGGTGTTGTCGTTAATCTTTATTATGGGATATTGTGGGAAAATAGAATTTTTGTTTTTGCTCTTGAGTAGAGTTTATTCCATAGGTTTGCTCTCCGCAAAAAAATCTTTTAAAAAATTTTGTGAAATTTTGCGTTTTTAAATTTGTTTATGAACACTGATATGATATGTTATGATATGATAAAATACATATTGGTAATTTAAATACAATTTTAAGTTTAAGTTTACTTTTACCTACAGTTATTGAAAATATTCCAGGTGTTTGAATCCTCTACATTCAAATGCCTGCAACGGCAAAACCACTGATGCAATGTTGCTTGTGGAACTTTAATTTAGTTGCTGTTTTATTTTCTTTTATTATATTTCTATTTGTGCGAGTAGGCGAAAGAAAATCTTGAGCGTAGAACAGATTTTTCGGAAATCTGCTCATACAGAGAGTAACGGCAGTGCAAATCCACTAAAATTTGGTGCAATTTGTGTAGATATGTCGTGTCTCTTCAATTATGTATCTAAAAAATTAGACGCACTTTTTGAAAAATTTACACTTTTTCTAATTCAGTTCCAAACCATACACTTTCCGCTTTTCTAAAACAATTTGTAATTTTTTTAAAGTTTCGTAACATTTTCAAGAAAAGAACAACAAACAATGAAGATTATTAATTAAGTGAGTTTAATTGTACAATTATATCTTTTTTAATGGATTCAAAACTTTTATTAAAATCTATATGAAGGTAGAGATTATTAAAATCATTATAGATTCTACGAAAAGGATCGAAGTTCGCATAGTTAGTTGCGTAATATTTTATATTTATGAAATTAAAATATCTTGTTGAACGAACAGGTACTCCTATGTAAAGTTTTTCCAGAAGAAATTCAGAGTTGATAACACCATTAAACAGCTTTAGGAGAAAGACAGTATTTAGCATTATACGACGGCTTTTTAAAGATGGTAATTTAATGAGTGCTAGGCGTTTTTCATAAGAAGGTAACCTTACATTAGGATCCCATTGTAAACCACGAAGACAAAATAATAAGAACTGTCTTTGAACTGATTCGATTTTATCAGAATGTACAGCATATTGAGGGTCCCATATTACAGATCCATATTAAAGAATTGGCCGAAGCAGTGTGGTAAATAATTGTTTAGTCACATAAGTCACAGAAAACTCTTTAGCCCATCGTTTGATAAACCCCAGGATACATATAGCTTTACTAACAGTTGTTGTAATATGATTTCAGAAGTCCAATTTACAATCGAAAATTATTCCTAAAACGTTAAAGGTATTAACTTGTACAAGAACAGCACCATTCATTTTATAAAATCCATTGGTTGGAGATGATCTAGTGAAGCACATATATTTACATTTTCTAACATTCAGCTCCATTAAATTAGTACTACACCAAGATGTTAAATTGTTAACATCATCTCGTATAAGTACTTGCTCCTCAATGTTGTGAAATGATAAAAATGATTTGACATCGTCTACAGACATTAATGTGTTTGAGTTTTTGATAACAGAAGGGAGATCATTTATAAAAAGAGTAAATAGGAGCGGCCCAAGATGACAGTTTAATAATGATGAACTAAAACCAAGTTGATAAAGCTTATGAACGAGTAAGTTATGATTTACTTTATCAAATGCTTTATTGAAATCAATATAAATAACGTCAGTTTGTTTGGCTGCAATAAGTCCTTCATTTACCAAAGTTGTAAATTCAAGAAGATTTGTGATTGTTGATCGAGACTTGCAGAAACCATGCTGAGGCGCAAATAAGATGGACGATGCTTGAAATGATAGTGTATCACATAAGAGTTTTTTAAATAATTTCTGTATGGTGTTAAGTTTAGCAATTCCTCCTTAATTTGAAATATCAACTTTAGATCCCGATTTAAACAGTGGAATTATAAATGATTGTTTCAAAAAGGAGGGAAAATGGCACAATTTAAGCGATTTGTTGAATAAATAAGTTAATGGAGTACTCAGTAATTGAGAATGGTGTTTTAAAATACTGCTAGGAACCCCATCAGGATCGGCAACATGCGAAGATTTTAATTGTTGTATATAATTGCAAACAGTACGTTGGTTAATAAAAGATACATCAAAGTGTTTTACTTCAGGAATATAATTTTGATTATTGGCGTTAAATGTAGATGATGAATATGTAGAAGCAAAAAATTCCGCAAACAAGTTACTTATAACCTTATTATCTGAGGATTCATGACTACCAAGCTTCATAACAGAAGGAAAATCTGCTGTTCGACGTTTCGAATTAACAAATTTGTAGAATAATTTAGGATCACTCTTGAAATTGAGTTTTATTTTATTTAAGTAGATGTAATAAGCCCTTTGGTTGGCGATGGTGTATTCAGTATTTGGAATAATTTATATTTGATCTATCTTTTTTAAAGTTTTTATACAACTCATTTTTCTTGTTTTTTAATCTTGAAATGTATTTTGTATTGCAAGGTGGGCCGTGATTAGAACGTGGTAAAACTTTTGGAATACGATCAACGAAACAATCGTGAAGTAACTGATAAAATTTCGTAATTAATAATTTTCGGTCCAAATCATTACCATAACCACATAATTCATTTATCCAATCGATTTCAGATAGTTGAAGATGCAGTTTATTATGATTTGTTAAATTGAAACAAAATGTTTTCTGGTTTTGAGTTAAATTATTTGCTTGATGGGAAGAATGATGAAAGAAGTTTATTTCAAGTGTCGGATGATATTTGTCTTCAGGATTGGAGATAGGCGTATGACGAATAACTGAGAATTCCGATGAATTACTAACAAACACAAGATCTAACATATTATCAAATCCATTAGGAATGGAATTGATTTGAAAAAGACAGCTCTCAAGTAAACAATTAATTATATTTGATTGGACTCCGAAGAACCAATTGGGATTAAATATTTTGTATCTTGAACAGCCTTCCATGATGTATGTGACATATTGAAGTCTCCCATCAATAGTACCAGAACTGTTGTGTTTACTTTTCTCAGAAGTGTATCAATCGCATTTAGGTAATCTTCATAGACAGTGAGTGGTGAATTAGGAGGAATGTACACGCAAACAATGAAAAAAGATTGATTATGAATTTTAACTAATACGCATAACTCAATATGTTGGAAGTCATGAAGGATAACTTCTTCAGATGAGAATTCATTTGAGATGGCAATTAATACTCCGCCTCCAGTTTTTTTATATTGTATTGTGCACAGCTTTCTATATCTTTTCTAAAGACATTATATTTGGGGCAAAAAATCTCAGAATTATTAATTCTGCTACTGAGCCAAGTTTCAGTGAATATTATTATATGGTAATTAAATCCAAAACTATTACAATAAATTGGAGATAATTTCGAGTTAATGCCTCTAACATTTTGATAAACAATGGAAATTAGTTTTTTTGATATCTGTCGGCAATGTGAGGAAGACGAGCAATATTTCTATCACTGTAAATAAATTCACGAACTAATGCATTTTTAGGCCAAAATTCCGGATTAACAATTTTCTGGAACAGATTTTCAGGAAAAATAATTTTGAATGATGCCCTATATCTCGAATTTATTTTGAAAGAAAGAATTTCATCTGGATTACAATTTTTGGTTTTTGATAGAATATAGAATTTCATATCTTCAGCATTCGTATCAACTGCAAATATTGTTTTTTTAGGGGTAATAGCTCGCAACTCCTTTGGATGATTTTTAGCAGTAGCATTTTGAACATCTTAACATAGATTGATTCCTAACCGTGTATCAATTCAACACGCTTGTCCAAATAACAATAATCCTTTTTTAACAATATTGAATTTTAATCGTTGTAATTAAGATAAATTTATAATGAATTTTAAACTTTGTTTGAATTATACAATTGAATTGCGTTTACCAACACTATTTATACGTATCTTTACTGTATAGATAATTTATAAATAGATAATAGATTAATCGATAGATAAAATTTGAATTTTCTTGAAACAAAATTGATTTGTAAACTTACTTACACTTTGGCATTTGAAACATTAACTTTCCTTTTGCTTTAAAAAAAACATTAATCTTTTACAATCATAAATTCACTTAAATCCTTAACGCTTTCTCTACATAAAAATTAAATTATTATATCTTGTAAATATATACGAATATACAAAAAAGAAGATTAAATTTAAAACATCAAACATACACACACTCTTAATCCATTTGGTTACTCTACATCACAAGGTAAGATTGCCCACCATTTTACCAAACTTAAAAGAAGAACTAATAATTATTTTCTTTCTATCTCTCCCTTTTAACCCTAATTACAATTACATCGGGTAATTATAATTGCAACTCTCTTTGGAAGTTTGGTACACTTGCTTTCAATCCCTATTTACCAATCTTCCACAAGAGTCTGCCTAAAATAACACTCGTTATTTCATGGTCCTTCTCCCCGCGAACTCTCCGCAACCTGTGGAATAAACTCTACTCAAGAGCAAAAACAAAAATTCTATTTTCCCACAATATCCCATAATAAAGATTAACGACAACACCGCTGTAATCGTTCTCTCACTGTGGATCCTAAATTAAATAAAGGAAAAATAGAGAGAATGTATGTAAATTAAACATACATTAATCATTACATTTGCGGAGGCGTAAAAAGTATAAAATTACGAAAAATAAATTAAAAATAAAATTAAATAAATTAAAAAGTGCAAGTGAAAATAAAAATTATTAAATTATTTTGAAGTAAAGTAAAAAAAAAAGTATTGGCCAAAAATAAGAAAAAGGAAAAACAAAAACAAATAGCTAAATTACAAAAAAAAAAATTAAAAACGACAACTTGTCACAATTATTAAAAGTAAGAGATCGCATAAAAGGCAACAACAAAATATTTCTTGTTACATTTGTTCTTAATGGAGAGCAATTGAAAAAGAAAAGAAAAAAAATTAATAAAACTCATACACACATACACATATGTACACTTATACATATATTTATCAAACTTGCACTTAAGGTTTGCGATATAAAGAAAAATAAAAATAAAATCGGAATGTAAAAAAGTGAAATAAATTTCGTATAGAAAAATGTTATATATTTTAAAATATTAAATAGAACATATTATCACTTTCTATTATTATAATATTTTAGCTCTAATAATATAATATATAAAATTTTAAACCCAATTTATTTAAAAATAAATTTTTGTGACTCAAAATTCCCCGGGCAGACATCAAAAACGAAATATGAAAAAAATATTTCTCCGGCGGCTTCCTCTCAGCAGATTTCTGGCAAAAACTCTGAGAGTAAATAAAATTGCCATGTAAAGTTTCTCAAAAATCTGTCGTTCGGAGTCGACTTTAAACTGTAGGTCCCGCCACTCATGTATACAATTAACACACACAACATAAGTGGTGTGAGAAGCTAGGCCGTAATCCTGACTGAAGGGTTGTAATGGCCAATTATGTATGACTCAAAATTCAAATTTGGTAACCCTGCCCAATTTGGTAACCGATTTACAGTGTTTAACCCATTGCGAATCAGTGTGACTTTCATAGTCACACACTGCTTCATTTAATTTTTAGTTTATTTTGTAAACTTAAAATTATTTGAAATATTTCTCAAAATACACATTTCTGAGGAAATAACTGGATCACATATCCAGTGCCACGGTTGGCCCCTAATAAACCCCTAAATTTTCTAACAACCTAAAACTCTTTTGTTCGTCCAATAATTACTATCGCTTATAATTAATATTTATAACCCGGTCACAGTCTCTTATTTTATTTTCTTTTACCGCTCATTTTCGTAATTCGTGTTAATATGACTTCTACATCTAGTTCACAAGAGTCCCTAAAGGAGCATTTTCTATTTCAAGCGCAGTTGAAGACCAAAAAGAGTCAATTCTTGAGGTTAAATTAAAGGATTTGGAAACTCGTTGGAACGAATTCGACTCATGGTACAAAAAAGTCATGTTACCCCACGATGACTTAGTTCCGCCAGATTTTAAGCAGGAAGCAGAGAGAAATTTCGATGCTTGTATGGATGCTTATTATCTGTGCAATTCTCAAATCTTAGATTTGAAGGAAACTATGAACAGTGACTCTCATTTCGAGATATGTTCACAGCAGTCTACATAAGCCATACGAAGCTCTCTCCCGTCACTAAATTATATCACCTCCGGAATAAAACTAGAGGTGAGGCTGGAGCAATTGTAAAAAGATACACTCTTTCTCACGATAATTTCGACATAGCATGGAATGCGCTCCAAACTGGATACAAGAACAAACGAGTTCTCGTGGATAATCAGATAAAACTTTTATTTGACATCCCCGCTACAGACTCCGAGGATAGCGAGTCCATTAGGAGAATAGAATCTGCGGTTAATGACTCTTTAGCTACTCTTGGAACTTTAGGTGTAGAAGTAGAAAGTTGGGATTCGATACTCATATGATTGATCTCTACCAAATTCCCCAATTTAACTCTAGCCCTATGGGAGCAATCTCTCACATCTCCTCGTGAACTCCCTAAACGGTCTCAAATGTCCCAATTCTTTGTGGATAGATATGAGGCTGTTGAACGCTTAACGAGTATTAGGAACTCAAGAGGCGGACTTAGTCTCACCAAACCAGCGTTGCCCAATGTACATACATGTGTGTCTCAGGAAAATATAACTCCAATGTGTAAATTGTGCAATGCAGATCACTCTCAGATCGTGTCCCAAATTCAGAAATTTTACTGTACAACAGAGAGTTGATTACGTATTTCAGCATAAATTTTGCAGTAATTGCTTAGGATCCTCCCATATCTAAGCTAATTGCAAAAGTAAGCACACTTGCCTCTATTGCAAGAAAACTCACCATACCCTATTAGACATGGTAAAAGGAGTTCGAAACTCAACCCAGAGTAATGAGAACACTCGTCCCAAAAACTCAAATAAAAGCTTCATTTCCCAAAATTCCCCAAAGGTTTTCCTATCAAACTCACATAATGCTCATGATGAACGGTCAGCTACATCGGCTCAAATACGAGCCAATTACTCTTTCAGCTGCGAAAATATTCTATTAAGCACTGCGCTAGTGCAGATAGAATCTCGAGTTGAACGCATCACAGTGAGAGCTCTTATTCACCCTGGTTCTCCACGAATATTCATATCTGAAAAGATTAGAAACGCCTTCAGCTTCCATACCACAACTCTCACTTGTAATTGTTGGTATTGGAGGGCAGAAACAATCGGCAAATAAAGAATGTGAATTCGTTTTGTATGTCCGAAGGACAAATACAAGAATCTTCATTAAGGCAATAGTTTTGCCAAAGGTGACTAAATGCCTCCCACCTCTCAGTTTCGACGTTCCTTACTCACAGGAACTTAAGGAATTGGATCTAGCTGATCCAACCTTTAACCAAGCCTCTCAGATTGATCTCATACTAGGCAATGACTATGAGCAATCTAGTAATATTGATGGTATAAGGAAAAATTTATGCGGGCACACTTCTGCATATAATACTATTTTCGGTTGGGTACTAAGTGGTCCCATAGATACTCGCCAACACATTCCTTTACATCAATCATAGCCTCTGAAACTCCTGATCTTAATGATCTTTTGAAAAAGTTTTGGGAAGATGAGGAAATACCCATACATCAACCTAAATCTAAAGAAGATGAATTTTGTGAGAAATTCTACTCTAAAACAACTACACGAAGTGAAAATGGTAGATATATTGTAAGACTACCATTCAAGATTGAATTGCCGGAAAAGATATTCTTAGGCTTGTTGCGGTTTATCGCCCTAGCCCAATACTCTAGAATGGAGAAAACTCTGGCTAAAGATCCTGAGCTACAATCTGCCTATCAAGTACTTCAGTACTTCAGGAATACTTAGACTTGGATCACATTGAGGAAACTTCGTCTTGGAAAATTGTTTCCCAAGGGAAAGACTACTCCTCATATCTCCCACATCATGCCGTACTTCGACCTAATCATAAAACGACTAATGTCAGAGTCGTATTCAATGCTTCGAGAAAATCGAAATCTCAGTTTCCTCTAAACGATACTGTATAACCGGTCCTACTCTTCAGAATAACCTAATAACAATAATTCTGAATTGGAGGAAATATCATTACGTTTTCAGTGGCGACATACAAAAGATGTATCACCAGATCCTATTACATCCAGAAGATAGATGCTATCAACGTGTTTTATTTCAAAATAAACCCGATGGCCCAGTTAAAGATTACGCGCTTAAGACAGTTACTTTTGGAGTCAATTGCGCCCCTTATCTCGCTATACGTACCCTTTTTCAACTGGCGTCAGATTCTGAATCTCAATTCCCTAAAACATCTTCCATTCTCCGTTCAGAGACATATGTCGATGATATTCTGTCCGGAGTATATTCATTGGCTGAAGCATTATCTGCCCAGACTCAACTCATCAATGTTTTGAAGTCAGCTGGTCTTCCACTGAAGAAGATTACAGCAAATAATTCTAAGTTATTATTCCATTTATCCAAGGAAGATTTATATGACGCCGAATTTTTACAGTTCCAAGAAGCAAGTACCACAAAAACACTTGGAATTAAATGGAATGCCCTGTCTGATGCATTCATATACATATTTTCACCCATAAATCAATTCGAAAGAATAACTAAACGCCAGCTACTATCTTCAGCGAGTCTCTTTGATCCTGTCGGATGGCTCGTACCTATTGTAATAAGAGCTAAGATTATCATGCAACGGCTTTGGTTGGAAGGATTGGAATGGGACGATGATTTCTCACATGAGTCGCTTAAAGTATAGAACGATTTTGTATCCGATTTATCGGAAACAGAAACGATAACCATTCCACGATGGCTTCTGTTCAAATTCGTGGATTTTGCTATGCGTCCAAAGCTGCATATTGTGCAGCGATATACATTCGGTGTCGGACTTAAACTCGTAATGTCTTTTCAAACTTATTGATCGCAAAAAGTAAAGTCATGCCAGACATTCAGACAGTCTACATCCCTTTCTTTTAATGATACAGAGGTTTTTCTTTGGACTGACTCTTCCATAGTCCTTGGTTGGTTGTCTCGAATTCATCATTGAATCATGTAATCAAATAATGGCTCCATTACCTCCGGAAAGGTGTAATTTATATCTTCCCTTTCTAATTACAGGTATTGATTTCGCCGGACCATTCGAAATAAAAGCATCCCCACTGAGAAAGTCTCCCATAACCAAAGGCTACGTAAGTGTTTTCGTTTGCTTCAGTACGAAAGCTATACACTTAGAACTCTGCTCAGATTTATCCTCAGCAGCTTTTCAGGCTGCATTTTCCCGCTTCATTAGGAGGCGGGGGCTCTCCCAAAGGATAATTACTGATAATGGGAGAAACTTTTTGGGTGCTAGCAGATCCCTTGAACGTAAATTCGCTAAATTCATTAATAATGCTGCTACTGATACAGCTCACAAATACATGACACATGGATTTGAGTGGAAATTTATACCACCCCACGCTCCTCACATGGGCGGCTTATGGGAAGCCACTGTGAAAAGCCTCAAGTTTCATTTGAAGCGAATTGTTGGATCCCAAAAGTTAAACTTTCAGGAGTTCTCTCTCGCCGAATCTCTGCCTTATCAGAGGACCCTGCAGATTTGACAGCCCTAAATCCAGGACACGTTTTAAGAGGCGCTCCTCTAATGGCTTTTCCGGAACAAAACCATCGTGATATCTCTCTCATTAACAGATGGGAGAAGTTGAAAGCACTGCACCACCAATTCTCCATACGGTGGAAGGAGGATTATTTAAAATCCTTACACAAGCATTACAAGTGGAAAAGGTCAGCCCCCAACATGCAAGTCGGAGATCTCGTAGCAATGATCAACGATTTGCAACCACCATGTGAATGGCGGTTGGGAAGAATCGAGCAAACATATCCCGGTGCTGATGGAAATACACGTACTGCTGACGTACGTACAGTCTCAGGAATAATCACCAGACCAATTGTGAAGTTATGTTTCCTACCATTTATGAACGATGAAACTAGTCAATAATATAATGTTTTTAAACTCATTCTTAATTTATCATTTCTATTTCTTTAAATATTTATCTCATCCTTAATGACAGCTAAAAAACACTTCAGAATATAGAATTTTATTACATATAGATTTCTAATAATTATGTTTCCCAACATTAGGAACAACCAAAGAAGTATTCGCAAAAGGTCAAGTCAACGCAGATGCCGGAGGGACAAAGAAATGTATATGTGCGTCCTTTGTCATCGGTTCCATGCCTTGAGGTTTTGCAAAAAGTTTCTAAGGATGACAGTCGCAAAGAAGGAAGAGGTCGTTGATAAACACCGTTACTGTGTTAACTGCCTAGCTAAGAGTCACGATCTAAGTGGTTGCACGTCTATGGATACCTGCAGAAAATGTGACAAATTTCATCACATGTTGTTGCATGAAAACCCCATCAACGGAAGAAATTAAGAAGCCGTAAACACAAATCTGCACAACAAAAGAAATCAAAAGGTCCAACAATAACAAAACAACAGTCCAACTTATCAATAACACCTGATGCTAAAATCTTAGTCGAAGCTATCCGTTCTTTGGCGCAGGTTCTTTGCACGAACACTGAAGTTTCTACTGACTAACGTCAAGGCTGGCGCCATGTCCAAACAACAATTTGGACAATAAACTTTTTTTAACAATATTGAATTTTAACCGTTGTAATTTATTTAAATTTATAATGAATTTCAAACTTTTTTTGAATTATACAATTGAATTGCGTTTACCAACACTATTTATACGTATCTTTACGTATAGATAATTTATAAATAGATTATAGATTAATCGATAGATAAAATCTTAATTTTCTTGAAACATAAAATTAATTTGTAAACTTACTTACACTTTGGCATTTGAAATATTAACTCATCTTTTGCTTTTAAAACACATTAACCTTTAACGCTTTCTCTACATAAAAATTAAATTATTATATCTTGTAAATATATACGAATATACAAAAAAGAAGATTAAATTTAAAACATCAAACATACACACACTCTTAATCCATTTGGTTACTCTACATCACAAGGTAAGATTGCCCATCATTTTACCAAACTTAAAAGAATTAATAATTATTTTCTTTCTATCTCTCCCATTTAACCCTAATTATAATTACATCGGGTAATTATAATTGCAACTCTCTTTGGAAGTTTGGTACACTTGCTTTCAATCCCTATTTACCAATCTTCCACAAGAGTCTGCGTAAAATAACTCTCGTTATTTTAACGCTTCTTTACATCCAAACTTGTAAATTCATAATTTGAAAATAATAATTTCTCGTTGAATTTCCTAATCTGGACCTCCTTGGGTATAATTCTAATATCAGCGGACAAACAGAATTGTTGTCCAAGAGTAGCGTCTATGTTTCAACTGTCGATTGATACAACATGGTCTTTTCCAGGTCTTTTTGCTCCAAAACGATCTTACAAAATTTGGATTGTGTTACATTAGGGTTCTCAGGAAGCGCTAGGTAAATCCTTCCAGTAACATTATAATTATTACCGCGGTTACACAATAATGACCTTTACTACTGCAATTGAAACATTTCTTTTCCATTCTCTTTTCAGCTTTTGGTGCAGCTTAAGTTTACCAGTTTGTAATTTATCCTAGTTGTTTTTGGTCATCATTTCGTAAAATCGTAACTTTCATTCAGCTATTTAAAATTCTTTATGCCATAAAAATGTATCTTGTAGTTGAATTAGGCAATTGTCATCGGCATTGTCCCGAGCAGCCAATTCTTTAATTTTCAAGTAATATTCTTGCACATTTTCATCCCCATGCATTTTACCTGTCTCTTTGCAAATTTTTAAAAATGTGACTCATCAATACATTGCAGATAATCACTAAGTCATTCTCACCAAAATATTTTGTTTTCTTTACATTATTCTTCGTCATCATTTAGGTTGAAACCGACAAACTCACCCCGTCGACGTCGATTCATTCATTTATAGAGAGATTATATTATTTGGGCAATTCACGCAAGCCTTTGTATCGTTGTATTGAGTGTATTGTTGTACGAATTCACAACAGTATATGCTTGTTGTTGATATTCTCATATACTTATACACATTTTTTTCATATGTTTTTGGAAGTTGTTTGGTTTCGTGCTATCAGTTTACGTAAATGCCAGTAATCAAGAAGAATAAAAATACAAAATATTTTCAGTGTAACTTGAGTCAACAATTAATATTTCAAAATTATATTGTTCGCACAGATAATTAATTTACTCACTTTTCTCCGTAATATTTTTCATTTTTTTTTTTGCTTGTAAATCAAATTATGAAAACCGGTATTCTTCTTATCACTTTTTAACATTTTAAATACGAAATACACAATACAGCATAGCATATAAAGTATATTCAATATAATACAACATACAGAATACAAAGTCGTGTAGATTGGCCAATTATTTAGACAGTTTTATCCTCTTGTCTGCCCTGCTCTTTTATTTCATCAATTTTTTTATGTTTGTGCGTCTTGTAACAAAGAATTTTGGGTGAGACAACAAATTTGTGGAAAAACATTGATGCAATGTTCGTAATTACAATAACACAAAATCCAAAATCAAATTATTATAATTACGCAAGGTTCATTATATTAAAACCAAAAAGAACTGCAATAAAATAAACAAAAGTTCCCAATATAAAGAAGATATACAAATGACCCCGCTTTCACATTTGACTTCTTGTAATCTACTGACTATTCTTTTTCCTTCTGCACAAAGCACCATTATTTTTCAATGGTTTTTGTTTTCGAATTTTCGAAATTAGTTTGACATTTATGTTATAAACAAACAAATAAGAACAAACAAAACAAAAAAATTAAGTAAAAAATAAATTGATTATGACTAATATTTTTATTAATACTTGCAGAAGGTTTAATGAAATAAATTCCGAGATTTTGAAAATTGGTAAAATGGTAACTGTATCAATTTGTGTTTATTCAAAAGATAATTTTACATAGTTCTACAAGGTAGATCTGCTCAATATTGGGAAATTAATTGCCAAGAAAATAGGGACTAGTTTTTTAAAGCAATTTTCGGATGTCCCAGAAGGAAAAACACCACTTTTAGGTGTGCTATAACTTTTCAAAAAATAGCAATAGCACTGTATGCTATATTATCCTCTGAGTTAGTAATTTGTTTGAAGTTTCCAAATCAATTGCCTGCCTTTCTGGGTTTACAAGAAAGCTAATTAAAGCAGATATATTTAAATACATTTCCCTTGTCTAAATAAACATAATATACGCAAAAATAAATTAATTATGAAAACATACATATATTTGTTATTTATTTCTTTTATTTGCATTTTATTATTTTTCCTCAGAGTCGTATTTTAAATTACATAGTTAATATAATGTTGCACAGACAAATTTCGACAAAACCAGTTTTTTTTTATCATTTTGGGAACACAAAAAATGTATGGGATAATAAGTAGCAAAACAACGTATTTATGGCTTAAAGCATATATATGAAACGCACTGCAAGGTTTGGCCTTATAAGTATCTTTAATTTTGCAATATATTTTTTCAAATGCACTTTCTCAACTTCTTTCACAACCCTTCTGTATGCAAAAGGTGACTTTTTCGAAAGTTTTTCGGATTAAGTTGTTATTACTCTGACAAGAGATATAGCAATAATTTTAAAATACTACAAAATATGTTAAATAAAAATAATTATACTATAAATGCATAAGTGTGGAATATAAATAAAACGGAAAATATAAGGTTAGCATAATATAATAATTTTAAATGATAATGATATAAAAATAAAATTTTTCATAAAATTTTTTCATACCGTGTAACTTATATACATATGTATATCGTTGGTCTCATGTCTTTCTACATGAGACCAACCTAACTTATGCCCTAACTCACATTTTTTTCGAAATTGATTTTTTTTTTGGTGATATCAATGCATTTAATACAAATACACCCCCTCACACCTTCTCCTGTAAAGTTTATAATATGCGAGTTAGGGCCTTTTTACATGAAACCAATGATATATACTAATGGCCTGTATCCAAATGACAATTCACTCAAAAATTTATGGTAATGAGAAAGAAATTCACTTCGGGGTTCTGCACTGTAATTGCTACTTTGAATTAAGTGAAAACGTAAAGCCAAAAGTCCATGCCATGCGTTTAACGCGCCCTTGCATTACATGCGTTTCTCCCGTTCTGTTTTTTTTTATTGCTAGTTACTAAACGTGTGCACAAGACGCTTAAAAGTGTAAAGTATTGCATTTTCTTCATGAGCGAATATCGATTGTAGTAGCATATACAAATAAGAGTACAAAAAAACAAGTGCACACAATAACCATTGTACAACAGTTTAAAAGACAGTTAAGTTTTTTCGACAAAATTTATGTATAAATTTTTTTCATTAAGTTCAGTAATAATAACACGAAATATTTGCATTTTTAAATACAGTATTGTATATTTTATTAGTCCCGGGCAAAAGTAGCAAAGAAACATCAACGGAGCACACCGGCCTCTGGTATTTCCTTTAGAAATCTTGGTACTTTTGTAGGGAACAAGTTTTTTGTTATAAAAACAAGGTTTTTCCAAGAAATAAAAAGTTTTACGAAAAAAAATGCTGTCAACGCTGCATAGCACAATTGTGCAGAGAGAATTTACACATATTGCTTATGTTCTTTTATTTATTTGGCGATCAGACTGCGACGAACACACATGTCAGCGGATGCTATATTCCTTTTTAAAATTCAAAGTTTTATATGTTCATATATCACATTTTGATTGATTGTCAAGTAAGTAATTTAGATGATATGGAAAAAGAACAACTTTTTTTATAGGCATAAAGTAATATTTTAGAAAAATTAAAAGGTTGGTTATTAGTAAGAAAGGAAATTTATGAACCAAAATTAGATCCTAGCAAATATCTAAAAAACATAACCAATTATTAAGTCAGAGATGTATAACTTTATGTATGTTGATTAAATGAAAATCAAAATAGGGTATATTACTAACACTTTTCTATAACTGTCAACTTATTTTCTCTCTCTTACTCACTAACATACGAAGAAAAAATTTTTGGTAACCCGTTTTAAATCGTTTTTATGAATAATAACATCGTTATCAGACAAGCTCATCCTTTTCACCGCCGTCAGCTGATCACCAGGTCGAATACACTTATCATCAGATGTTATTACGGGTTAAAGGATCAGGGTTAGTATGTGGATAAGAGGCGTAGGATAAATGTAAAGGATATGCACAAACCTTTCTTATCTATGTGTTAATAATAAAATCGCTTTTATTTGGTTTTTTTTTAAACTTTGCTTAAAACTTTATAGAAAGTCTTAGTGTTTTTATTCAACAATAATATGTTTTATGGTTCGCAATGTTTGTTTTGTTCACAATTTTTAAATTTTATTATGCTTATTTTATAAATTGTCAAAAAGTCAAATTCTAATAATAATCAATTATTAAAATTGTTCACAAGGTGTAATTCAGTGCACACTCGTAGAGAGTGTTGTTCAGTGCGATGTCGATAAACAACTGATCGATGTAAACCAAGGAAATTGGAGATGTTGATGAGTGTTGTGGACGTTGATGTGTGATGTGGATATATGTTATTGTTATTATATTGTTTGGAATACTTGTGATGTTATATTGGAAGGCAGGGTTTGTGGTGTTGATATCGGAATGCAGGGTTGGGATTGTATAAAACCCCAACAACCTTCGAATGTTAATGCACTGAAGAACGGCCATATCGTTTTCAGATGCGGAATTTATCGCCAACTCGCAGTTAACTGAAGATCTTGCGTAGAACTTCTCTCTTTTTTGTCAAGGACAGCTGCATGGGTAACAGTAGAAACGAGCAGCTTATCCGAGCTGACGTTTGACCGGCAACAATACCATCCACGTTGTCAAGAAATTTGTTTATATTGGCTCAGTCGTTAATACCGAAAATAATGTCAGGCTAGAGATCGTTCATAGAATTGCTGTTGCCAACAGTTGCTACTACAATACCAATACTTTCTGAAAATAATTAATTAATTTAAAGAACATATAAGATAGGTGGTCCCTAAAGGGTTCAGATGAACAACAAAAAATTATGTAAGAATTGGTTTCTATTATACAACTACGAATATTGATCGAAATATATCTTAAACAAAAAGAATAAACTATTGTTACGTTTTTAACTTTTAAAAATGTTTGAAATATGAGCTCGTAGATTCCAAATAAAAATACAAATAAATCTGTGTTCAGTTTTAATTAAATTATTCGCACAGTTTTGTGTGCCACTGGTCACAACTGGTTCTACCAACGACAATTGCTTTGTCTGTTGTTCTTCTGTTTATACCCTTTGCGATAAACAATAACAACTATTAGACAATTGTTCTAAATATCTTTGTTACGAAGATCTTCAAACCACGATTGTTTTCTACACACGCAACGCGCCTTTACATAAGACTGACTGAACTTCTGACTGAAGTCTGATTAATGTGCTCGTAGGCGAAGATTCCGGTCTTCGCCTTCTCGAGAATTCTATGAATGTTTATTCATGGTTACTTATTTGTTGTTTGTATATGTTGTTTACATTTGTCCTTGCAGTGTTGTTGTTGCTTGTTGGTTTACTTGTTTATCCCTTTTTCATTATACTGATGTTGTTAGTCGCCGTAGTCTAGTAGATAGTGTGTTGGCTTATTAGACGGAAGGCCAAGGTTCGAATCCCCGATCAGACATCAAAAACTAAATATGAAAAAAATATTTCTTCGGCGAGTAAATAAAACTGCCATGAAAAGTTTCTCAAAAAATCTGTCGAATCCTGACTTAATGGTTGTAATGGCCAATTATGTATGTATGTATGATGTTGTTAATCATGTAAACAAGTCCGTTGTCTTGTTTTCGTAGCTTTTGTTTATCATTTTAAATTTTAAACGAAGTACAATCAATCTTCTCTTGTTGCTGATTTAAAAATGTATATTTAAGTACGCTGCTGAATATCGAAACAAAAATATTTTCACAAAATATTTGCTTTATTTATACATCAGATATATAAATAACCGCATATTCATACATAACTTTAATAATGGACTATGTATATTTTCTAAAATTTCAGAAATTATGTTATTAATCTCCGCGTGATTATTGTATTCATGAAAAATATTTTTGGTTAACGGGCTTGTCAAACGAATTCGCATACATTAAGTTGGGCAGACACAGGTAGGTTGGTGTCTTGGATTTTTCTGTTCTGCCGTCAATACAATCGTCTTCATATAAACGCTTGTATTCTAAACTTGACTGCTTTCTGTCATATGTCGTCTATGTGTTTATACCTTAAGGCTTAAAAGATAAAAAATATGAAATATAAAAAATATTAATTAAGAAAGATTCATGAATAGATATTTGATATTTTAGCCAACAATTGTGTTTTTCCTTTGACGTCCACATCCAAACCCAGTTAAAAGTATAAATCGGTACAGCAACTAATTTAAAATTAAATATTTATTAAGTAGAACAATGCAATTACAAATATTTCCATTAGATAATCAAAATTTGTTTTACTGATAGTAGACAAAATAGTAAATTATTTTGTTCGCACCCGTGATGACGTTTTTGACATTTAAATAACATGTAATTACAAGCTCTTAAGATCGACCGTCTGAAAAAATAACTATATTAATGGACCTGCATGCAGTCGGAACAAACATGAATTTCAAAAAATTCTAACAATGGGATATCGTTATCATTACATGTTACTTTGGCAGGCAAGGAAAAGACAGTCAAATTAGTCTTTCCGAAGATAAAAGAAAAACTTTAGGTATAAACACATAGATGAGAGACAGCAACTTCGGCAGTTCGACAGAAAATTTTGCCAACTGTTTTTCTATTTTTTATGAATACAACAATAAATTTAAAAAAAAAATAAATAATTTCTAGGGATACGGAGATTAATTTAATAATTTTTGAAATTTTAAAAAAAATATTTAGTCCATTATTAAAGTAACATGAATTTTTTTATAATATGTAACTTTATTTCTGTGTACATAAAAAATTCGAATTGTTCTTTATTGTTTTGGTTATTTATCAGCTGTTTGTTCTGCTCTGTTTTCAAAAAATTTAAACAGTCGGCAGAAAAAACAGTTGGCAGAATTTTCTGTCGAACTGCCGAGATATCGTCATTAATGTATGTGGAAACTATCCAAGAAAATAATAGAATTATGATGCATTATAGTTGATGGTTGGAAAGATGTGCTTTATATTGAAAGCGGGTAAACCTAATAACCTCAGTTATTTTGGCGTAGATACAGGATTTTTCACGTTTTGATTGCCGAGGTTAAAAGAAAGTATGAAGAATGCTCTGAGTTCTGTATCATTGTCGAAATTTTTTATGTTAGAGATGAGGACTTGTACCTAAGGAAGTTTCTCAGATTCGTACGATGGTTTTAAGGCCTGTTTGTATGTATAATATGGTTGTTTAGTAAAGTACAAGTGCAAAAGACAAGTACTTCCAACGAAGTATCTTAAAGTTGAGAGGATTGCGTGTTTGAATATCACCGGAATGAGGATGAGATGATCTTGACACTCTGGTCTTCCTGCCTCCGATTGATCTGTATATTAAGCGATACAAAAACAAAACTCGATAGGCACCCTAGTGTTTTTAAAGTCTTCTTCCCAAGAGAGAGATTGAAGTTTTTGATACAATCACCTATTATATGGTGTCTGAGGTGATCTCTTTCAAAAAAGCATCCAGTCGCTTGCATACGCTGACGATATTAACACCATAGGACGTAGCAAGCGAGATGTTACCGCTGACTTTAGTGCTATTGAACGGGAGTCTATTAAGATGGGTCATGCAGCAAATTAGAGCAAAACAAACTATATGTTATCGACAAGAACGGACATGCGTCGTATTGGATCCCAGATTACGACTGCTAACTATACTTTCGATATAGTCAAGGAATTTGTTTATCTTGGCTTTGCCGTTACCACCGAAAATGATGTCAGTCTGGATCTCAGGATCACTGTTGCCAACAGGTCCTAGTATGGTCTCAATAGACAATTGAGACGCTCATCCTCCCCGTGGTTCTTTATGGTGCAGAAGCTTGGATACTATTGAAAAATCCTACGTAAGATCTTCGGACCAATTTCCGTATCCGATCCAATGAGCTATTCAGGACTATTACGCAGCGTATTAACATTCAGCATCTCCGCTGATTCGGCCATATCGTTCGAATGGATGAGCATGCTACGGCTAGACGGGGAAGAGGACGGGGTGAAGAGGACGACCTTGTTTACGTTGGAGGGACCAAATCGAGGACGCGCTGTCATCGATTGGTGGGACCAACTGGCGAAGGCGTGCAAGAATCAGAGACGACTATAAGGATGTGTTAAGACAGGCCAAATAAGCATGTGAGGTGATGTCTGCCTAATTTGCAGATTCTAATCACGAATAGAGCACTGTGGGACACCTACCTACCATCGAAATGACATACTTTTATCAGGAATGGGTAGAAAATGAATAGAGGCACATGGGCAGGAGTTTTTATAAGAGAAACTAGAACTTCGCTTAAATTAATTGATGTCTGTATCTATCTTTCAGGCTGAATTTTTTGCTATATTGAATACTTTTAAGGCCGTAGGTGTCGCAGTCACTTAATATGTACGTGTCTATCCTTAATGTCTTGTTTATACGATAAATGTTTACTTACGATATGCAAAATTTTCATATATAAGGATGCGGATAGAATCCTGTAAAACCAATTACATATAAGAGAGCTCGGGACATTAAGTAAAAATATGGATGGTAATTTAGAAGTCGTATTGCTCTCTTGATTTTTTGAAAGTTTTCTAAAATCAGCTCATTCCGTTAGATCAGGGATGATTTTTACGTAAAAACCTTTGGTTTGAAATTTTTCTAATCGACGAGCTCATATTTCAAACGTTTTTATAAGGTAAAAACGTAACAATTGGTGTCAGAAGTGGGATTGCAAAATCTAAAAGTAAAAATAAAAAAACTAAATAAAAAAATGAAACTTTCGGAATTAAGAGTAGAACGAATTAAACGAGAGTTGGGTAACTTAGGCTAAGGGAGGAACTTCAGCATGAGAGCATCGATATCGATTCTTACGAATTCGAAGATGGACATAAATTCGTTAGTAGCCGCTATGACGGAACAAATGCAACAAAAGTTATTTGGTGACGCTCAAGCCGAAAATCAAAAACTTCAGATTGAGTCTCGAAAAGAAACTACTCAGAGAATGGAGAAACTACTTGCTGAGTCTCGAAAAGTTACTGATCAGAAATTGGAAAAAATTCAAGCAGAAAACCAAAAGTTATTTGCCGATACACAAGTAGCAAACCAAAAACAACAAGAAGCTTCTGAGCAGAGATTAGAGAAAATGCAAGCAAAATGGGTGACAAAAATTGAAAAGAAATTTGAGGAGAACTGCAGGAATTTGCAGGAACTCAATGAGTCGGCCAACAAAAGAATTATAGCGTCGAGGAAAAGGTGTTCAATTTGGAAAAGGCCGTCCACATGAAAGTGATCGATTTAGAAAAGACCATTGACGGAAAACTCGCTATGATGGAGGAGAAGATCAACAACCTCCAACGCCAGCGACTCGAACCAGTGAGAGTCATATCAGAAAGTATCGGCAGGATCAAAACAACTTACTTTGATGATAGCTCGCCCCTATCCGTATTTAAATTCCAATTCAAAACAGTAGGCAGCAGATGGGACAAAGAGGGGAAGGCTTTAGAACTGATTTTCGCGTTAAAAGGTGTCGCAGCCGAGATGCTAGAAATCATACCAGCCAGCCGCAGAAACAACTATGACGACTTAATGCTGGCTTTACAGCGTAAATTCGGCGACTAGCACAAACGGTAACTGTACTGCATGGAGTTAAGGTGCTGAGCGCAAAAGGCTAATGAGTCACTTCAGGCATTTGCAATGGAATTCGAGAGGCTAGTACAGCTCGCATACCCGGGAGAAAAGCGCCACGGAAGAGATCAATATCCGTCTCACCAGTAAAAAATAGTAAACGGGCGAGCAACCAACCATCTACACAAGATTCTACGTTAAACTAAAACGAGCTAGTATTGAGGGGCAAGTGCTGGCCCCACAATCTCCATATCAGTTATGCAACAAATTAACAGCAACCTTACGGCGTGCGGGTAAATAAATAGCAGAAAACACACCTTGACTCTAGACACCGGTGCGACGCAGGCTATCATCAGACCAGATGTAGTGAAGGGGAAGTTTGAGGTACTGAGTAATGTAAGACTACAGACAGCTACCGGAGAGTATGCCACCGTCCACGGGAAAGCAGAGGCGAGGGTGACTATAGCCAACATTTGTGTAAGTCATGTCTTTATTGTTACCGATATTGTAGGCGAGGTAATCATTGGTGCCGATTTTATGATAGCTCATGGCATCAATCTGAATATGGGGCAACAGATAATGAGTTGGCGAAATGTGGAGATCCCTCTTGACGTGGGATACAAACATCAGGTGCACGCCAGAAGGTTAGTTGCTGCCGAACTACACCAATTACCACCTGAGAGTGAATCGTTGATATGGGCGCGTGTGGAGGGAGATTGTGAGTAAAACCGCTTGTGGGTTGTTAAACCAGCTGCAATTCAGACGGATTTTGTCAGCAAAGGTCCTCGTCAAAACCACCGAGCAGAGAATAGTCCCAGTGAGAGGGCTGAATCTATCAGGCCAGGAAAAAGCCTGATTTGGGCCAATGTGCTCCAGTAGATGCCGTGATAAGCAGCGAACGATTGCCGGAACCTGAAGAAATATCAGCCAGGGACCAACGGGAATTCGAGGTAAATGTGGAAAAATGGGTAGCAGGTCTCGCAGCTCTAGAGAAAAATAAAGCCAAAAAGCTGCTAAAGAGGTACGCTTGCACTTTTGCCACAAACAAAAAGAGTCATGGTAGAACAGCCATGGTCAAACATGAAATTGATACTGGCGAAGCAAGACCAATAAAACAGGCACCCAGAAGCATACCGCTAGCGAAGCGTAGTGAAGTTAAGGAGCTAATCGACGATATGAAGAGGAGCGGAGTAATTGAACCGTCATCGGGTCCGTGGAGGTCACCTGTAGTCTTGGTTAAAAAGAAAGATGATAGCACAAGCGTAGACTACAGGAAGCTAAATGACGTCACTAAAAAGGATAGTTACCCGCTACCGAGAATCAACGACACGCTCGACACATTAGCTGGAACAAAGTGGTTCTCCACATTGGATCTACAAAGCGGATATTGGCAGGTGGAGATAGCAGATAAAGGCAAGGAAAAAACTGCATTCAGTGCTAACGGCGTCTTGTGGCAGTTCAAAGTCATGCCATTTGGACTCTGCAATACTCCGGCCACATTCGAACGGCTTATGGAACGAATACTCAAGGGACTGCATTGGAAGACTTGCTTAGTGTACCTCGATGACATAATAGCCATGGGCAGAACTTTCGACGAACACCTTAAGAACCTGGAAGAAGTTCTGCTGCGAATATCAATGGCCGGACTGAAATTAAGCATAAAGAAATGTGCACTCTTCTAGAAACAAGTGAAGTATTTGGGGCATCTGGTTACCGCAGATGGATAATCCACGGATGAGGATAAGATACGAGCAGTAAAGGACTGGCCTCGTCCCCAGAATCTTCATGAATTTACGCAGTTTTTTGGGACTATGCACATACTACAGACGCTTTGTGCCTAACTTTGCTAGTGTGGCTGCGAGTTTGCATGAGCTCACCAAGAAATCAAGGGTGTATCAATGGGGTGAGTCACAGGAAAAGGCGTTCCAGACACTAAAAGATCTATTGTGTGCTGCACCAGTTTTGGCGTATCCAGTTCCAGGAGAAAAATTCATTTTGGACAGTGATGCTAGCGGTTATGGGATTGGTGGTGTACTTTCCCAAGTGATCAATGATACCGAAAAGGTCGTAGGCTACTAGCGCACACTGCCGAAGCCTGAACGGAACTATTGTGTAACCCGACGTGAGATACTTAAATTCCTGGAATGCATAAAACATTACCATAAGTACCTGTATGGCCAACATTTTCTATTAAGGACTGATCATTCCGCGCTGAGATGGCTGCTAACAATTCAAGAGCCCTGAAGGATAGCTAGCGCGTTAGCTTGAGCGCCTTCACGACTTACGAACTTAGCGTTAAACACCGAAGAGGCATAGAACATGGGAATGCTGATGCTCTCTCACGCTGACCTTGTGGTCTGGGTGTAAACATTGCGTGAAAGCCGAAGCACAAAGAAGCGACCCAATATTGGTGAAAATTATAGGAGCTAAGGAAGAGGACAAACGGCCTACCAGAAGTAAGACATCCGCAGAAGGTCGTCTTACAAAAGCATATTGGGCGCAATGGGACAGTTTAAAAGTGATAAACGGATGCTTATATCGACAATGAGAAATGGGAAGTCTTAACTGAATTCCATAATGGAGCCAGCGGAGGACATCTTGGAGTGACAAAGACGTTGGAGTGGTTAAAAGAATGTTTTTATTAGGTAGGTTATCAGCAAGCAGTGGCGCATTACATCGCGAACTGTACCCATTGAATTGAAGCTAAAGGTCCAGTGAGAAAAAGTCGAGGTCAGCTTCAACAATATAAATCAGGCGCACCTTTCGAGCGGATAGCGATGGACGTAGCAGGCCCTTTTGCTGTCAGCAATGCCGGAAACCGATATATTCTTGTCGTGATGGATTATTTCAGTAAATGGCCGAAAGTAAATATTTTTGTAAACAACTTGGTATGTCGCTATGGGATTCCGATAGAGCTACATTCCGATCAAGCAGAAATTTCGAGTCAGCGGTATTCAAGTAAATGTGTGAGGTGTACGGTATCAAGAAGACTCGAACAACGCCGCTCCACCCACAGTCCGACGGAATGGTAGAACGGTTTATTCGAATCCTAGAAGAAGACTTTCGGAAAGTAGTGAGCGAGCAGCAGAAGGATTGGGACAAACACATTCCGAGGTTTCTACTGGCATACCGATCAGAGGTCCATGATTCAACATTTAGATCAGCCGCCAAGGTTATTTTTGGCACTGAGATAAAATTACCTGGTGACTTGGAGTTTGGTGTTAAGCCAGCCACAGAGAAGGATGCAACATACACGGGAAAACAGGAAAGCCGAAATGAACCTCATGAATTTGTGCGCACACGTATAAGAATGGTCAGCGATAGAGTGAAAGCCAGGTATGATCGTGCAGCAAAGACGAAGGGCTTCCAGGAGGGAAAACTGGTTCTACTTTACAACCCAACGTGGAAGAAAGGATTATCTCCCAAGCTACAAACTAGCTGGGATGGACCTTACAAAATAATTAAAAGGTTGAACGATATCGTGTACAGGATATAGACAGCTAACAGCGCCCATGTAAAAATGAAGGTTGTCCACATAGAGCGACTGGCGAAATATGAGAGAAGAGATAATAAGCCTATTCGGGACGAATAGGCTTAAGTAGACGGCAGTGTTACGAAAACGGAAATGCTGTAACATCGTTAAACAAAAGCTACAAAAACAAAATAACGGACTTGTTTACTTCATTAACAAATAAAGAACAACATCTGTATAACAAGAAAAAGGAATAAACAAGTAAACAACAAACAACAACAACTCTGAAGGGACGAACGTAAACAAGATACAAGATGTTTACGTTCATAGAAATATCGTGAAGGCGAAGACTAGAACCTTCGCTTACGAGAACATTCAATAGACTGTTTACGTTGCTATATATAAAGCAAGGCAAAGCATGCGAAGTCGGAGTAGAAGTTCAGTCAGTCTTGTGTGAAGACGAGTTGTGTGTGAAGTAAACCAATCGTGGTTTTAAGATCTCCGTTACAAAGATCTACAGAACAATTGTGTAATAATTGTTATTGTTTATCGCAAAGGGCATAAACAAAGGAATAACAAATAAAGCAATTGTTGTTGTTGGAAGCAGTGGAGAACAGTAGCACACAAAAGTTGTGTGATTAATAAAGGATTTAAATAAAATTAAACACAAATTTATTTTTATTTTTTATTTTGCAATCTACGAGCTTATATTTCAAACGTTTTTAAAAGGTTAAAACGTAACAATACTCTCTGCTCAGATTATATTACAATGTAATGTTCTACTATTACACCATTTCATTTCAAGTGAAAACATTAACTTTTTCTTAATATAAGGACCGATTTTTTTAAAGAACTTCATATTATACTGTTATAATAATAAATCATATTGAATACGTTCACCACGAATACGTCTGGTCAATTGGATGTCCATGGGCATAATACTTTGGAGAGAATTGGGATATTGGAAACAAAACTCGATAGGACACTCTGGTATTTTGAACATTTTATTCCCAAGAAAAATAATGGAGTTTGTATTCATATTCATTTATACTCCCTCCTCAGATTATATTAATATGTACTATTCAATTCAATTCAAGTGAAAAAATTACCCTCTTTTTAGAATATACAAAGGACCGATTGTTTTTAAAGTAAAGTAATTGTACTGTTATAATAATAAATCACATTAAGTACATTTACCACAATTACGTCTGGCCAATCGGATGTCCTTAGGCATTGTAGTGACACAAATTCGCATCTTCAAAAGGACCAACCAGGTTGGCTTCACGAGCTTCTTGAAGAGCCATCAGGGACCAAACGATGGGATGACAATTTTCGGATAAACCATTCAACATACGTACATTCAGAGTATGAAACTTGAATAAACTTGAGGCATACATCACTTTCTATACTTTTCTATATCAAAACTGTTTAAAATAGAGAAAAATATATTGTATAAGTAAAGGCAAATATTGAAAGATAACAACAATTATTTTGTGTTTGAGTAGATTTTTTTTATTTAATAGGTATTTTTATAAAAATAAAAGTTTTGCATTCGGCATTTGCATAAATGAGTGGAACACAAAATATCATTAAAAACGCAAGAAAAATCTTTTTATTAAAAATGTACTTAAAACTTGGGAATAAAAATATAATAAAAATAAAGAGTTATTGTTTTCGTTATAGAAAATTTTAAATTTTGATTGCAATGATCATGGTCTTTTGCAAACTTTATGTCTTTTGCTTTTGATAATAAGCAGGTGGAAATATTCAGATTACAAGGAGGGTACAAGTGATTAAAATGGTTAATTATAATTGAATGTAGAAACATAACAATAGGTTTTGTTTACTTTTATCACTTTGGAATATAAATTTCGAAACAAAATGTCGTATAAACCCTTCACAAAAATCTCTATAAAATGTGTCCAAATTAGACCTAAAAAAGCATTTATTATATATATATTTGATCTACATATTTTGGATTTAATATCTGTTTGAGATATGTACACAATTTTAGCGATTTTCAGATAAAGTGATTGGAGAAATATAAACATTTACTTATGTTAATTTTATTGTGATAAAAGAACAGAATTTTTCTGTGCTGAACCCATAGTCGTTTTTCTTTTTTCTTCGAATAATAGTACTAAAGCTCAACAACGCAAAATGAAAAATATTTACTTTCAATTATGTCTGAGTATCTATATATTTTTTTCAACACTGGTCAAATATTTTTTCTGTCTCAAATATGTCTCAATTGTGCCCATAGGGCAAACATGTTTTCCTGTTTCTGGTTGGAATTGTATTAATAATTTATGTTTGTATTAACACTTTATGACTATGACCAGACTGTTGATCCCTCTAGGGAAGACGGAGACGACGAGTTGTTGAAGATGACTGAAATCGAGGAAGAACTTTCGGATTTGTCAGGAGACTGTCTGTTCATTTCGGGTGCCTTGAAGGGATTCCGAAGAGGAACATAACGTCCCTGTGATCTCCACTCTAATTCGGAATCTCGCTGGTGGATCCTGCATTCCCTCTGTGGCTTCGGAATGACAAGGTATGACACGAGGGCATCCTTTTTTTCTTATATAACACCGACAAGTAACGGCATCTTATCAAGAATCTTAGCAAGGATATAGATAAATTCGAAATAATTTACGCCTCTATCAGTGTTCACTTAGAAAGATCAGTCACTGATGGCCTACTATTATCTGCGAAAGTTGTGACGGATACTACTCGCCAGAGTATAGTTTAAGCATTTGTAGGAAATGGTGCGCTTGGCCTGGTGACAGTAGTGGTGGCAAACTGGCGGGATTGAAGTTAGCTTCGACTATCTCGGCCAGGAGTAGTAAACCTACAACTGGCAGAACGCTAGTGAAGAAGAGTCGGCGGGAAAATCTAACGTCGTTATAACCAACAAACCCTTATCAGGAAAAATTCAGGTTGGCCCATCTGCATCCGCCAATACTAAGTACTCTTAAAAGGAGTCCAAAGAAGATGAAAACGTCATAAGTGTGTTCCAAGGGCAGATATCACATCTGATCTGGATGGTTTGATTTGTACGGAACTATGACAGAAAGTAGAAGCTTGCCTTGATGAACGGATCGATCTACAAAGATAGGCTAGCTGACGTGGATTTCAATGGCGCAGATTGGCCAAAGAGGATCAAAGTTGTTAACTGGGGAAACAGGAAATCGTATGATTTACTGTCGCGGATGGTTAGCAACTATGACGACTCTTGCTCCAAGTCTAATTTGGAGGTAATACATACATCGGAGCTATCTTTGAGGCCAATACTGACAGTACTGATTCCACCAGCGGTTAGAAAGGTAGAAACCATACTGACTGAACTGGAGATCTCGTTGCGAGTCTGGATAGGATAGAGAGAGTTGTTAAGTTCGGTCTTTAGTAAGTTAGATTACGTTTTGCGAAGTATAGCAGGAGCACGGAGACTGAGGTTGGTGTAAATACTCCTGCATCATTGTGAAGCAGCTTTAGCCGAACAAACAACGAAACTCACCAAATTACAGGAGGATTTATCCAAGAACCCTCGATAAATAGAGACAGGGGTTGCGATCAAAGGAGATATGCCATTCACTCCATCGTGTCAGGACGATATATCTTACTTCTCTTAGTGATGTCGATATAACGATGGCAGTGGGCGAATCCAAGAGATGGAAATGCGTCGATCTACGTGCCTATTGAAACTGCTGACCGCTCAAGCTGGAGTTTACCATAGCTCACCGGATGTGTAAGTCAGAGCAACACGGACTTAGTTGTCGGCAGTGGCTCCACTATACATTATGGTCCATTAGACAACAAGAGTATGAAGAAGAGGTGAGTGAATTTTCGATTTTATTGCTGGTAGAAGACTCATCAGAACTTTTTTGGGAGTTTATCAGTGGGAGCACGATTAAATGTGTGGAGTACTGAAAATTACCAAAAGGACTGCAGAGCGTGACCAAAAAGGTTTTTCATTCCTTAGTGAATACTTTTGAGCATTAAGGCAGAAAGGGTGACTTTTCGAGGTTATTTGATAGACAGTTTTGAAATTCGGCAACCAGGTGTGTCATATATACATACATAATTGGCCATTACAACCCTTCAGTCAGGATTACGGCCTAGCTTCTCACACCACTTATGTTGTGTGTGCTAATTTTATACATGAATGGCGGACCTACAGTTTAAAGTCGACTCCGAACGACAGATTTTTTTTGAGAAACTTTTCATGGCAATTTTATTTACTCTCAGAGTTTTTGCCAGAAATCTGCTGAGAGGAAGTCGCCGAAGAAATCTTTTTTTCATATTTCGTTTTTGATGTCTGACCGGGTATTCGAACCCTGGCCTTTCGTCTAATAAGCCATAACACTACCTACTAGACTACGGCGTACGGTATGTCGTACCATCCACGGTTTATTAAATTCTATGCTTCTTTTTTCAATTTGGAAAATTAGTCATGTAGAGGCACACATATCCCCTCTATCGTCTCCTCAGCAGACATCTCCGATGCCTTCCGTGCCCGTTCGTCTGCCGTTTTATTGCCCTCTATGCCAAATTGGCTCAGAACACGGTAGAGGTGCATGTTGCGTATGTATATATATGTGGCGTATGTAATTGCAACTCCCAACGTTTAGATTGCTGCTTGACTGTCCATGATCAAGCTTAAAGGTTTCAACCATGCGTGGAGCTTGTTCAATACCAAAAATCTTCGCCTGAGCCATCGGTGAAGATCGTTATATTACCGTCACCGATGATAGTTTCATCAACCCATTCTTCCCGTGTGTGAGTCTTCGATGTTCGTCCGAAAACAGTCTCCGGTACCACATAGTCACAGTTAAAACCTTTGTGATTCGATTCTACTTCGTGAATTATTGAAACGTGGCCCCTCATACATGGCCTAAACACATATGAAAACTAAAACATATCTGAAAACAACCCTCAACTCTTTCAGGTATGTAACCCAAAAGTATACATCCTCTGAAAATCCACTCGATGCAAGAGAAGATGGCGTCGCCCGCTCGTTGTAGCGTTATCGGGTAAATGTAGTCCATTTGTAGGACTTGAATGACTTAATTGCCAGCACTATCTTTTTACTCGTTATTATGCTATCAATGACTTTTATTTCCTCTCTACTGTGAGTGCGTTATAACTTTGCATCATCGTGTGCATTGCTTTCCACATCTACGTAACCTGGAAATTGAATCTCCTTTAGTAGTATTCCTGTGGTCACACTTAGGCCGGATTAGCAGGCATGGCACCTCAGTATTCTTTACAAGCACTTTTCAAAACCTCTCTCGCTAATACAGGCAATATTCTCTCAGAATCAGAAATCTCTTTCAGTTGTAACTATTTGTCTTTTGTAGGAATTTAAACTCAGTTGATATATAACCAACCTCCCTGATATATAATAACCTCCCTAGCCCGTTTGTTTCTATTGAAAAGTCTTTTCTTTCCTTTCTAAGATGCCTTAGTTCCGATGACCACCATGATGCCGTAAATGCTTGCAGAGCCTGCTTATAAGGCAATATCCCCACATCCTCAATGTGTGCAACATCAACTGTCGCCGTCCCCGCAAAAAGAGGTAGCCGATTGATCAGTATTTTAAAACTGTTCCAGTTCGCTTTCTTGTGATTCTTTTAGACAAAAGTTCCGATCGTGAGAGGCCAATGCAAAAGAGTATTCGGTAGTGAAAGGAAGACCTCGTAGGTACCTGCCAATTTGCGACCCTAACTACATCTGCTTCCGACACTAACGTCAGATCTATCACCTGTTCATTGTTTTTAATCAAGAATGTGGCCCTATTGCATACAACAAGTTTAGATTTAAAAAACAAAGCGAAAAATGACCCGCCTCTTCTGTTGATGTCTGTGTTCCTCCAAGCGTTAGCGTCACACCTTCTACTAGAGATGCCTGTTTAGGCTACGTGAAGGAACAGAGGAAACAGCGAATTATAATTTATGTCACTGTCCTATAATACAGATGCGTTGACAGGAATGGAAAGGTAGTTAAATTGTTGATGAAGAGGCAAGGGGATGCCTTTAGAGGTAGAAGTTTTATCTATGGGTGTCTACCTATAATGGCCGATTGTCCTTTCACCTTTCCTTCTTTATGCCTTTCTTGTCTTTCCATTTTTGTTCCCCTCTCTTTTTCTCTTATCTTATCCTTTTCCTTTTTCCTTCCTTTCCTAATTGAAAGGACAATAGACCAATTGGTGTCTAGTTGAAGGTGTGGAACCGGTAATATGTTGAAGACTAGCCTTCTTAACCTAGGTTAGGTTAAATTAGAGGAAGTGTGCTTGCCAATTGAGACAAGCACAGTACCCGGAGGTCCAGTTGACTCATTGTACAACGTCCTTAAGGGAGAATAAGGAAGCGGAGGAATTACAGACTAACAAAACACACAAGAGAGCGCGACTACGCTATTGAAGCCCAAGCACTCCTCAACCAGCTCAAACTAATAGTGAATATCTGGAGAGCAATGATGTCGGCTCTCAAAACAGAATTCAAATCCTCAAAGGTGCCCCTACCAAGGGTCTTCAACCTCAACCTTGTAAGAGCTCGATAGTTACAAATAGTCTGACTGGGATCTGCTCCAGATCCCTGTCAGATATCTGATCTCGCAGTGCGCCTCAATAAACCCAATAACCAACCTTAAGCTGGCTTTATGCAAGTCCAGCAG
This sequence comes from Sarcophaga bullata, assembly GCA_005959815.1. Classification (NCBI taxonomy): domain Eukaryota; kingdom Metazoa; phylum Arthropoda; class Insecta; order Diptera; family Sarcophagidae; genus Sarcophaga; species Sarcophaga bullata. Next base: position 7,012 of record QOCX01001028.1, on the reverse strand, counting down.
CCAACCTGTTCTTACACTGTCTATAGCAGGACATAGACACCTAGAAACATAACAATCTGCTCTTCCCTCCTGACCAAACCATCTCCCGTAGAGGTGGCAGATTGGGTGATCTGGACCAACTATCACGCCATCAGAAGATTAGCCTAATCTAGATAGAGCATCCGCGCCTCATACCGAGTATTCCTCTATGACGCGGAACCCAGCATCGACGAATTCGTTCCAGTCCAAAAGTCCTCAGCGACTCCGTGATTTGCACCAGACCGGCGCAATGGTGTTTAGGGAGGCCTGACTGTCCACGAAGATCAAGATTGCGAAAATCTCTGCTTGAAACACGCTACAGTCATTCTTTAACTAGGAGTGAAGTTCAAGACCGAGTTCCGTACAGAAAACTTCAGCACATATACCTCCACCTCACTTCGACCCATCTGTGAAGATAGGTATACCACTCTACCCCTGGAGTACCCCACCATTCCATAGTGCCCTATCCGGTATAAGTATCCTCAAACTATATAATCGATGGCTTTTTCCGAAAGTCCGTACCTTCCCTCAGGAAATACGACGTTCATAACTTTGGAGTGTCCTATCGAGCGCTGTTTCCAGTGGCTCGATTCCCTGAGACGTATGGCACAACGCACTGCACACTGGATGACATACAAATCAAGCGCAATCAGGCAGAGCATAGTATCAAGAGAACCCAAAAGGCAATTCTTCCTCTCTCTAGTGATTATCCAGGAGGCAATCCGTCCTCTAAGCCTTATCAAACATTTTCCGTTTAAAACTCTTATCCAAGGCACTCCACCAAACAACACAACCATAAGTAATAACCGGTCTAACAATCGCCAGATATATCCAGCGAAAGGGCCTAGGCGGAAGGCCTCAGCTCTTACCTATGGAGTTCTTACACTGATAGAGAGCATTCAGTCGCTTCTTCAATCTTTATTCGGTGTTTATTTTCCAGTTCAGCTTGTGGTCTAGAACAGTACTTGACCTCAGAAGAGAACGTAAGTTCCCTACCACTTAACCTCGGTAACCTGAAGGTTTTAATTTTGTAATTATGCGAGAACAAAAAGAGGTCTGTCTTCTCGGAATTTATATCCAAACCCATATAGCCCATGAGGATAAAGTTCAAAGCGCAGACTCCATCAGTTCTCCTACCGTCGACAAAAATTTACCATGTACCAGAATAACCACATCATCGGCGTATGCCACAACCTTAAAGTCCCTACTTTCCAGACGCCTTAAGCCAACATTTGCCATGAGGAGCCACAAAATAGGGGATAGTACCCCCTGGGGAACCCCTTGTTGCACGCCCAACGACAAAACATCCACCCTGATTCCAAGGGATTAGCTTATTATCCAGCAAGTGATTGATGAACCGCGCCAGAAAATCTGGGGAACGTATATCCCTAAGATAATTCTCAATTGCAGAAGTGGTAACATTGTTGAAAGCCCCCTCAATATCTAAGAAGGCCGAAAGTGTAAACTCACCTCTAGCCAAATTCGCCTCAACAAAACCTGTCACATCATGAAGAACACTCTCAACCGACTTACCCCTAATGTAAGACCGGTCCGTGTTTGACCTGAAATATAAATTGATAAGTCTCTCCAAAGCTTTCAAAAGAAAGGATGAGAGCGATATCGGTCTATAATCCTTAGAGCGACGTGACTGGGATTACTGGCTTTCGGTATAAACACCACAAGCACATTTTTACAACCATTAGGTATACTACACCACCGGAGACAGTCCTTATACATGTCCACCAGGTATTCGTATAATATATCACCAGAATACTGTCGCAGAGCCGGAGGAATACCATCTGGACCAGGCGATTTAAAATGCTCATAGCTACTACCAGGTTTACTGACGGGGTCAGCTACTTCAAACGGATAGCTATCCGGAACCACACAATTGGGAAAATGAGTGTGCAATCGAACCTCTAGGGTTTTTTCTTGAGGCTGTACACGTGCCATCGTTTTTTGGACGAAACCTAGGATTTTAGGGTCCTTAGGCAGCATCCTACGGAAACGAGTCACATCGGTAACACCCTCGATACTTTGGCACAAACTCATTCTGGTGGTTATTTTTTCGCGCTGTATTTTCATTTTTTAATCATTAAAACAACATCCTCGACCGACCTTTTAGCCTTATTAAAGAGTCTGCTAGTACAACAGCGGAGCCTTTGGAGTTCCATATTCTACAAGGTTGGCTGGCTCCTCTTACCCGGGTAAGTAAGGGAACAAGCTTCTCTAGGACAAGACAACAAAATATCCGAGATCCAACTCGATCATTGATGGCAGAAGTGGAATGACCTCTAAGGCTACGTCTACAGACTTCTCAAATGTGATCCAGTCGGTTCATCTTAGATTCCTAAAAGGCTAATGAAAGCCACTAGATAGATTAATACTGAAGGATATCAGTTGGTGATCAGAGAAAGAACACTCATCTGAAACCTTCCAGTCCCTAATCATAGAACTATCCATGTTATAATGTCATAATGTCAATTACAGCTTCCCTAACACGATTTCTAAAAGTCGGCGTATTACCAAAGTTACAAATATTAAGCCTCTTAAGAGTAATAATATTTATGTCAGCACTGTCCCATTGGGTGTGATGCGCATTGGCATCACAACCCAAGACGAGGCGACATCTTTTCCTCTTCGCCAATTAATTCATTAGTAGAAGATGCAACCTGATACGGCATGTACACAAATGATGTACATAGGAAGGAGTGATTAACAAATCCAACTTATTTCTTGCAAAAATACAGGTTATTACCTTCTTCTTGTTTTAGGAACAAGTAACCTATAATCAAGATCGCTCAAACCCGGTCTCCTATCCCTAAGCATCCAAGGTTCCTGGATAAGAGCGATATCAACTTCAAGGCGACGCAGGGTGGTTAGCAGGTTGTGTGAGGCAGCTTCACAGTGATGCAGTTTAATATGCACCACTTTCAGCCTCCTCCCGGTTCCTTGCATCACCTATAGTCGGATGACGGAATCTTATGCGTGCCATCCCACACAAAACTATACCACCCTTTGCCTTAAACCACTGAAGAGATGTCTGATCGATCGCGATCCAAAGATCGCAACCCTTTCTTTTACCATCACCAGCCAGATAGTTGACAACTACCTACGAGGTGCTGTTCAATCAGTCATTCTGTTTACCAATAAGTTCAGGTGTGTCATTCACCTGCCTAAAAGTAGGTGGGCACCGGGCCAGAGTTCTCGAAGGCGCGTCACTGCTTTCACACGGAACGTTGCAGCCCTCGTTATCACAGTCCATTGATGCCTTTGGACCAACAGAGGATTTGCTGGCATTACTGCCATTACAGCTTTCCTCAATCAAGCCTTTCTTTAATTGGATACCATCTTTCAGGAGAGATATTGCCATATAAATCTGACCCGTCAATGAAAGCCAATTGAAGGGAAGAGTTAGTTCCCAGGCTGCTCTGTTGTCTTAACATAACCTTACAAATCATATAAGCACAGAACGATTTCCCACTTTATGTACGTAAAGTCGTAAACGTGGCATAAACAAATATATTTCATCGGAATGTTATAAATAAAAAAGCGTTGTTATTGAAATAAATAAGTAAACGATTTACTTGAATTAATATGTAACTTCTATTAAAAGTAAACAATTTTTTTTATTATAATTTGCACTATTAAATTGTAGACAAGAAATTTTAAAATTTACTGTGGATTATATATACATAAATTGAAAGTTCAAATGATAAAACGAACAAATTCTATTTTCGCTTTAGTCAATGTTTAATTGATAGACAACGAGACAGCGACTGAAAAATTATTTAAAATAATGTATAACATCAGCATGGTATCGGCGCAGTCCTGTTTACATTTACATTCACAGCTCAATACATGTAATATATCACTTTATAACGCTTCATAATGAAAATACCTGTAATGATATTGGAGAAAGAAAATTCTTTTTTTTTTTTTGTATATATTTTTAATAATTTATATTAGTTTCATTTTCAAATTTAAATTTATAATGTCTAAATTCGTAACACAATATTGTTTAATTTTTAAAATAGTCGCAAATCGTCAAATTTTAATCTACATATCAAATTGTTAAGGCGTTTTCACAAATCATTTATATTAATCTTGCCTTGAGAATAAACTTCATTTTTAACTATTATGTTATACCATTTAATTTGCTTTCATTCTTTACGGATGTCTTAAAGTTCAATTTAATTTGCCTTCGCATTACTTAAGTTGCCGTATTAAGAAATAATAAAACAAAACTTCTGGCAACACTCAGGAAGTTGTTGTCAAAATGTCCTAAATATTGTGAACAGAAGTTATCCTTATGGAAATTTTAGTAAACAATTGCACTTTTGCCGAATATAATTCTAATTGTATTTTAAAGAAAGAGCGTTTGTACACACCTCTTAAAAAGTAATAATTTGACTGAAATGAGTAATTTTGAAAATAAAATATAAATTTTGTTCTGCTTTCTTTTCATATTTTAAAGTTGATATTAAGTGAAAAAATTAAATAAAAAACAAACGAATGCTATTTAGGCGCATGTTTGACCTCTTATTTAAATTTCCTGATGTGTGCGAGTGTGTGTAAGGTCCTATTAATTTTACATGTACGCTTGATGTATTATATGGCCTGTCTTATAAAAAACTTCTTTAAATGATATTTAATCGTTTTTAAAAAATATTACACGCAAATTCCCGAATACAAAAGCTACTTCGGCGAGTTGCACAAATAAAATTTAATAAGTAACATAGTTGCAAAGATAATAGGTAAGTCCGTGTCAGACATACCACACCCTAATCCAAAAAAGGAATTATAATCGAGCATCACCTTGTATTATTTACGTATAAAAACATTAAGTCTTACAAAAATAATTTTGTGTTATTCTTGTTATTTTTGCAATGATATGAACCACAGTGCAGATTTGTTTAAAGTAAAAAATGTGCAATCAACTCGGAAGTTACCTCAATTAATTTGCATACAATAATACTGAACTAAATTAACAACTGTTACCAGACAAGGTAATTTGCAAAAAAATTAATATTACATTAAAGCAGTGATTTACAATAGTCCATACATAAATAAATATACAGTGGACGGCATTAGTCTCGGTACTCTAATTTTAAGTAAAAATTTTTATGAAGTGTAAGAAAAATTAGTAAAAATAATAATTGATGCTTTTTAAATTTATGTTATTAATATAATTTTATTTTATTTATTCAACAAAACATAAGAAAAAATAAGGACAATACTTTTGGGCTGCGAAAATGTAGGTCCTCTTTAAAGAAAAGAGTACATAAAAAATTTAAAGACAGATTGCACTAAAATGTTATACCCAATGTTTAGAAGGATATCCTTTAAGCGCACTATTTAACAAATGTGGCATTGGATACACCAGATTTTTTTGTCCATATTTGCTGCCATTTAAGTTTTTCAGTTGACATTAGTTTGAGATTTAGCGACTAAGCAACTGTTTTTTGTAAATGAACACTCTCATGGAGTCATATGTGACTTGTAGAAGAGGGTTATGCCTGTGAAGACATTGGAAACATTTGGAAAAACGATTGTGTAGTCACCAAATCTCAATACAAAATTCAACTGAAAATCATATAAAACATCATATATATATACATATCTCATATGAATTACTAAAATAAACATAAAATTCACAAATTATTTTTACAAATTTTCGATTAAAATTTATAAAATTGTTTACATCAGGGTACCTTGACTTATGCTGCACACTGTATATATCTTCAAATAATACTATGACACATTCTGTTATCAATTACATATATGTATGTAATGTTTCGCTGCATCTATATGTGAATCATATTAAATTTTTTTTTATAATTTTATTTTACTCCTTTAATAATACGTAAATCAAACGGGGGATCTATTATATATTTGATTCAATAAATCTACACTACACTTTTTTGATACTCATAGAACCTCTAGCAATTTTTAAAATTCTGTTTTATAATGAAATATGAAGTTGTCTATGTGTGTGAAGATAGATTTTAAAATCTAACTCCCCAGACACAAACCAAGTACGTTAACGTAGCTCTGTTATGTTACTAACAGAGTTCTGTTAAACAATTAATTTAAGGCTGGAAAAGAAAAAAAGCGAAAATTATTTAAATTCCTGGGTAAAATAAAATAAAAAAAGCAAATTTTAATAAAAACAAGTCCTCTATTTAATGATTGTTAATAAATATTGAGTAATATCAACTAAAATAAACAGATAATCGTATGAGTGGGCGGACAAAGTAAATTGTTTTGAACTCATTGTACATCTCTTTAACTAAATCAATCGCCAGAACCCTTAACAGAGCGAGTATTCATAGCAGATTTTGAAATTTTCCGATATTACATGGATGTAATCAATACTCAACAGTGTCAAATGCCACACGAACCGGTGGTGTTATATATTTCAAAAGGGGTGGAACGTTAGAAAACTTGCAGAAAAAACAGTTGATTCAAAATTTTGGGTTTCATCTTATTTGACAATAAATGACAGCAATACATTAATAGTAATATCAATATTTAGATGACCAAGTAGCGCAGAGACAGAGTTCACTGACGTATTTGAAGAAATTTTGGAGGATTTGAATGTAGGAAATTACGATATGATAATAGCCGGTGATTTTAATATTGATGGGTACAAGGACAGTTTTTATAAAAACAAAATTAAATGTTTATATAACGACAATGGATAAACAAATAATGAGTGATTATACGAGTTACGGAAAGTACAAAGACAATAATAGACTACGTAGTGACTAATAACAATAATATTATGGCAGACATAAACACTGAGAATAAAATATCTGACCACGAATCAATTAACATTGTAATAAATGATGCATCTTGCAAATACAAACATAATACGTACAGAGACTTTGAAGTGTTCAAATACAAAGATAATACATTTAACAGAGAATATTAATGTTGCAAATGATATAAATCAAAGTGTACGCCGTAAAGAAGCTAACGAGGAAAGTAA
>QOCX01001027.1:43511-54532 GCA_005959815.1 Sarcophaga bullata | reverse complement strand
CTCGTAATTTGAACAAAATCATAGACATTAATTATTATCCTTTACCCGAGGCTAGAAAATCAAATCTCCGTCATCGTCCTATAGGCATTGGTGTTCAAGGATTCGCTGATACTCTTATTATGATGCGTTTCCCTTATGAGAGCGAACAGGCAATGTTGCTAAATCAACAAATATTTGAAACTATATATTATGGAGCCTTAGAAGCCAGTTGTGAGTTAGCAGAAAGAGATGGTACATATGAAACATATCCCGGTTGTCCGGTAGCAAAGAATACTCCAGTACGACATGTGGAATTAAAACACCTACAGATTTATGGGATTGGGCGTTTTGAAAGAAAAAATTAAGCAACATGGCGTACGTAATTCATTACTTTTGGCGCCTATGCTACAGCCTCAACCGCTCAAATCTTAGGCAATAATGAATCATTTGAACCCTATACCTCCAATATCTATACTAGACGTGTTTTGTCAGGCGAATTCAATGTTGTCAACCACCATCTGTTGAGAGATTTAACAGAACTCGATTTGTGGGATGAAGATATGAAAAATAAAATAATTTCTAACCGTGGTTCTGTACAAGCTATAGAAGAAATTCCTAAAGATATACGTGATCTCTATAAAACCGTTTGGGAAATTTCTGTCAAGTCTACAATAAAAATGGCAGCAGATCGTGGTGCTTTTATTGATCAAAGTCAGTCTTTTAATATTCATGTAGCTGAACCTAATTATGGCAAGTTAACTTCAATACATTTCCATGCATGGAAATCTGGTCTAAAGACGGGTATGTATTATTTGCGAACGAAACCAGCAGCCAATGCTATACAATTTACAGTAGATAAAACACGTTCAGCTAACCTGAATGAAAATCGAGTTCAGCGAAACGGTGAGCAAAATGAAAGTCTGCATAATGCCTCCTCATCCTCAGTTGCCTATGATTCTGAAAAGGAAAAACGTTTGGCTGAAATGGTATGTTCGCTCGAAAATAAAGAGGCTTGCATGTCTTGCGGTTCATAAGTCGCAAAAAACTAATATAAGTTAGTAAAGCGGCTTATTTTAATTAAGTTTTATTAAAATTTTCTGATTGAAACTTTTACTAATTAAAAATATTCTAATTAATTTATATGTAACGCACACAATGTCTTGTTAATAAATTTTATATAAAATACTTCAACGTTCAGCTAACCTGAATGAAAATCGAGTTCAGCGAGACGGTGAGCAAAATGAAAGTCTGCATAATGCCTCTTCATCCTCAGTTACCTATGATTCTGAAAGGGAAGAACGTTTGGCTGAAATGGTATGTTTGCTCGAAAATAAAGAGGCTTGCATGTCACGGTTCATAAGTCACAAAAAAAACTAATATAAGTTAGTAAAGAGGCTTATTTTAATTATGTATTATTAAAATTTACTGATTGTATCTTTTAATAATTAAAAATATTCTAATTAATTTATATGCCACACACACAGTGTCTTATTAATAAATTATATATAAAATACATCAATTGTAAAGAAAAAAATTGGTATTCGTCCTAAAATATAGTTTACTTTGGTTTTATCCAAATCATCTTTGCTGGTCACATTATGTAAACAAATTCCGGGCGCCTTAAATTCATCGCGTTTTCCTATACCTATAACAATACAAATTGGTCTTTATATCACTAGTTCCTTTTTATTGTCTTCCCTTACTAAATGAGGGAAAGGAACGTGGGAATGTATGTATAAGCGATTATGTTTTACAAGATCAAAGAAAATGTATTAATGGGAACACAAACTATTTTAAAAGATTCAGGTGAAAACAATAAATGTTGGTTGTAATGTCGTTAATTGTTGTTTTTTCGATGTTACTTATGTATATCTTGAAAAAATTATAACTAACTTCTTTATTTTTTTAAAAAAAAAAATTTCGGCAGACTACAGTGCGTTTTTGCCTCTTCTATAATATGTCAGTAATATAACAAATTTTCCCTCATTTTTAAATTCAGATAAATTTGCAAACATCCTATGATTTTAATATCTTTTAACAATGTTAATAAAGATTACCGAACTTTTTCGAACATTATTTGTTAGTATTTGTTTAAAAATTGAAAATAATACAACAAAAAATCTACGAATTTTGTTTATTAATTTCTTGAAGAATTTTTACCGTATTTTCAATTGCAATAACAATAACATAACATATAACAGTCATGAACAAAAGTCTACATATCCCCAACACATTTGTTCTACATTTAGAGTTTCGAAAATTTGTCCGAAGAAAAAAAAGAAATAGTGATCCCAGTTTTTTGTGAATTCATTTAAATCGATAAAATAATAAAAAAAAGGTTAATAAACAATAATCGTACTAAATTCAACAACAAAAATGTTCATATGACAATTATTGCTCACGCTTATAGTTCCACTTTCACATATAACGCTTGTAAAATATTGCTTAAACATATTAATTACTAAGTATACAGTGTCAAATAATAATAATTCAAAAAAATAAATATATATTTATATAGTGTGACGTTATAAATTTGTTTATTAAATTAATTTTGTAAAATTGTAACCAGTCAATTCAGTCGAAAGCAATGCTCAAAATGCATCCCAAATAAAGCTTGTTGTTAAAAATATCAGATTTGTTCTGCAGGAAGTATAGATAAACCCAAGAACCGACATCTTAAAGTTCATTAAATCAGAAGGGTTTTCGCAGCAGAAGACTAAACTGACAATCCAAAATGGCTGATATTGTCAACATATATAACAGCCATGTGTACCAACATAACAGAAAAAATTGCGAACATCGAAAATACGTAACTCACGAAATTTGAAAATAACGGTCATTTTTTGATCACACCTCGTATGTGTATGTAAATGAATAATATATGAAGAAATGGAATGAAACGTTAAAAAGTTATTATTGCTGCTACTCTATTAGTATGACACCAGTACTCTTCGAATTCGAAATTTTCCAAATTCTCTCTATACCTCTCTATTTCGCTCCCTATTCTCATGTGTCAAATAGTTTTTCATTTGGATTTGTTTAACAAATTACAATGTGAGAATTCTTTCGTTTCTATTCTTTGTTTGCCTCCTATTATTGCTTAGATACTAGCTGACAGTAAGAGTTTTTTTTGCGAATATTGTTATCATTATTGTATTTTGTATTTGTTTCTAAAACACAATACATATCTACCTACCTACCTAATAGCATTTAGATTTTGTATACATATAGTAATTTTTACAAAGTCATTGTTAAACTCACTAGCATGTACAGAGTCATTCCAGCTGAAGTTGATGTGCATATTTGTATGTTTCTTGATACATTTATTTTATATTTTATTTTATTTTTTTTTTTTTTGATTAGAATTTAATTTATTTTTAACTCATGTTAAGTGTTGTCCATAAATTTCTCGTACTTTCTATGACGAAATAGGTAATGGATCATAAAATGTTTCAATTTTTATATCTTTTATCGTTTACATTTAATTGTTTTATAAATTCAGCTGAATCATTGATTTATGACTTTACTTTTAACTCGTTTTTTTTTAATTAAAAAAATCACGTTTTTTTAATTTTCTAACACTCGAAATAAATATAGAATGATAGGGAAATATTCTGAAAAAATTGTGTGACATTTTTGTATAAAAATCCTATTCGATAAAATTCCTACCTTATTTTAGGTGGCCCCAAGAACAACACTTTTGTTAATAGTTACAAGGGGATATTATTAATTCTATTCTAAAGAAAATTGATTCGAATATTACGCTGTAAAGCATTTTCGAAAACGCTTAATATGAGTCGAAATGCGTTATCGTGGACAGATAATATCATAACGAACGTTTTTATATCATTCATATCCTTCCCTAAGTATTTGAAATCAGGAATCTACAACAACTAATTGGTCTCAAGATCAAGAATGGATTCCTAACTCAATTAGTTCATATAATTAAAAGAATTGAATCCTTATTGATTTTTGTGACTTGATATTAAAAGTAAAGGCAAAAGGGATATTAATTCCTCAACTCACTTGGTTCCAGAGGCTAGATCCCATTATTCTACCCGTATGTCGTGGTTTGAAAGGCGGAATCGTACAGCAATGTTGTTCAAACCATAAAAATTTATAAAATTTCAACAATTTTGGTTATTTCAGATTCGAATTAGAACTTAGTTGACATGGATTATGTAAAGAATTCTGTCCTGCTTAAATTATTTGACACTTCTCTTAACATTAAGTACCAACCAACAACCACCACCGACATTCTACCAATTACAACAAACATTATGCAAAGCATTCTGAAACATCAATCTTTCTGAGTCAAGAAAATCCGACAATTTTTCTAACTTTATTTTTAAAGTAATATAAGGGCTATCCAAATAAATTGACAAATATTGTGTAATTCTTTGACCCATGATTACTTTTTAGTCTTACTCAATTTTAAAATCAAATTGATTAAACGGAAGTTTGGAAGTAAGTCATTTTCGTCATTTAGTTCCGAATATAGAAAAAAAATATTTAGAGAATACAAAAGGTTAATAACCCTAAATATGATACAATATCGATAAAAGAAAGGAATAGAATTACATATTTAAGTGCCTGTCAAACCTCCAAAAAGAAAAAAAGATTTGTTTTTACCTAAATAAACAATACAAGGAATATTTTTTAATCTACATATACGGTACTGCTTATAAATAATCTACAAAATCGAACCAAGGGTTCCTAAAGGGTTAACTAAAAGTTATAACAACAATAAAAAAAATCTAATTAATGCGATGTATGTATATTGAGCACATTTATAAGTCACATATAAAAAATGTTTAGATTACAACAATAAAACGACAATGATAAATTAAAAATAACAACAAATTATAAAAACCACTTTAAAGCAAAGAGAAAAAGAAATAACACCATAAATGAAATGGAAAAACAGAATGCCTACTGCGAAACTAAATTTAGAAGGGATGTGACTAATTTCAATAATAAAAAAAAAATAATAGACTCGTATTCACTAATTAACACAATTTTTAAACTCGAGAATTGTAAAGCCTATCAGTTTGAAAGAAATAAAAAACGTGTTTAAATAAACTACACAACAATAAAACAACTTGCGAGAGGTTTATGTGTGTGTGTTTTTTTTTTCAAATAAATGTAATTTGATTTTTTTTATTTGCATTTAATTTACTTGAATATTTTTTCTTCTTTCTGTCTCTCTTTTGCTTTAAATATGCTTAACAAATTAGACAAAAAGACTTTAAATTAAACATTTTTTTGTTTTCATAAAAAAATAAAGAAAAAATCAAAAGACAATATTATCGTTATAAGCAGAAAAAAAAATTATCAAAAATATAACAATTTCTATAAGTACTATTAGATAAAGTTTAATTAAACAAAAAAAAAAAAAAAAACAAATAAAAAATATAAAGACATGTTTCATTCTCTTCTATATACCCTCTATCCTTTAAAAGGTTTTCAATTGAATAATTAAAAAAAATTGTTTTAAAAACTCTCCATCATAACATCTCTTCATTCTTTTAAGCTGTTTAACAATTTTTTTTTTTTGTTTTTCTCATTTGATTTGATACCTTTAGAAATGCATAATATAGTTTTTTTTTTGTGTGTATGTTTGGTTTTTAGATGTTAAACATTTCAAATTAAATTATTAAAAAATGTCCCCAAATTTAATATGTTGCTTAGCCATTTTCACTCTGTATCAGAGGATAGTTTTGAGGCCTGCAGTATATAGCCCTTGGCAGTGAGTACACCACGACAGCGCACATGTATTTGATAGCGCAATGACCAGTCTACTGTGTAATTAGGTATGATGAAATTCTCATCATCAATTAATATCTCTGGATCACCATGAGTCAGCAGTTGTATATCGTGTTGAGTGCAAAATTCCTTGAGTTCTTGCGGCACTACACAACAATTGGCCAAATTTATTTGATTGATGACCGGAGGTACTCTTGCATTCTTATGCAAATCGGACAAGGCGTCGTAGTCTAAATCAGCTATGCCTAATTGGCAGATTTTCTTATTCTCATGCAGTGCCTCCAAAACAGACCATAAATCTTTAAGCACTTCAATGCTTTTTTCATTTCTGTTACTCCACTTCATGTCGCCCGTATAAGAGACGGCACTTGTAACATCAGGTGTCTGTGGTAAAGCTTTGGAAGCGGTTTCCAAAGGATGATAGGCCAATACTAGATTATCTACATGTTCTACTTTTAAAATGCGCATTAAAGCGTCGACAGCCTCTTCGACCCCCCGCTTAGAGGATTTGTTAAGAAACAATTTCGCAGCAATGCTTATCTCATTGCGTGAATACTCTTTAATTCGCTCTTCCAAGTCTCGATTGGCTCTAAGTACTTGTGCCGTGCTTTCAAAATTCTCCACTTGTATATTTCCCACACAGCAACTTGACTCGGCGCCCTCTGCTGGCACACAACCCGGCTTTTCTTCATTTGTTGCATTAGCCTTTTGACAATCTGTGCATAATTTTAAAGACTCCAAAAGTTCCTCATTCGATTTACGTAGAGGAGTCGCACTGTCCACATTTAATATGTTGCCCGTACTGATAATTACTTTTTGTAATTTGCTATTGTTCGATATTTCAGTCAGCATTTTCTTATTTTTCGTTTCTATCAATTTTCTTTTTACAACTGCAGTGTTATAGAGTTTATCACTTTACTTTTTATAATATATGTATGCACGTATGTATGTAGTATATACGTTTGTATATTTTCTCGTCTTAAATTAATTTTATAAATTTCAGTATTATAAAAACAAAACTAAAGAAATTAAGATAAAGGAACGTGCTGCGCTATGCTTGTTCGACTTTAAATACTAATTTAGAAAAAAACGAAAACGAAAACACACACAAAAACACATGAGCAAGAAAAAAATGATTCCATTAAATATGACAGCTATTGAATGTTATGTTGCCAGATGGTTTACTTTTGGGGTAATTAATCATATTTTATACGAAGGAAATACACGTAAAAAAATAATTAAAATAAAGTTCTTTTAAGTCCATTTATTTGCATTTTAATTTTTAATTCTGTCTTTTCCATTACTGCCAATCATTATTTAAGGCGTTTTTATTTAACATCCTTTTTAATTGAATGTAATTATCTTCAAACAATTTATTACAGTTGGCAATATTTTGTTCACAAAATTGATATGGCATCGCTTACGGATAGGCAATGGTACTATCTGTCAGTAACACTTCCGCCAAATTTATAAAAAAACAGTTATTTTTTAGTTTATGTCAGTGTTGAAAAATTCAGAACTTTTGTACTCTTTTTAATACTATTTTATTTTAAAAACACCGCACTACCTCCGCCACGCTTCCAATACTTTTTTATTATTACATATTTTGTTTATGTCTTGCGTATGCATATTATCACGTTCTATGTAATGCTAACTAAGTAGAATTAGGCTCCGTCCGTTCGTTTTTAGAATACAAAAAAGTATTGCTTACCGAAACGTAATTCAATTTCCGTGAACATTGAGCTAAAAGTAACATACACAAAATAAGACGTAAATAATAACTGTATGTATGAAATTTACAAAAGTACTATTTGATGCAAAGAAGTACTTTTTCAGTTAGAATAGGTTTTAATTTACCCTTCCTAACAACACTGGAAAAATTCGTTTTTGTTCGTTCTTTAACTTAAATAATTCGCACATTGTTTCCGAATTCTTTTTATTAAACAGACCGCAGTTCAAACTCCAAAACAAAATAAGTGGTAAATAAAAAAATCCTGTTATTGTTTGTTGTTGGTTGTTTTGCCGGTGACCCCCTCCCCTTTCGTTGTTGTTAGAATTTGTTTGGGAGGAAAATTTAATTTTTTTTTGAAGTGTGGTGAATTTTGTTGTGATGAGTTTTCAGTGTGGTGAGTTTTTACAAAATGTGGTGAATTTATCCGGTGTGGAAAATAAAATCGAAACTCACAAGTGTCGTTATTCGAAATGGTACTGATTTTGGTAGGTTCATGTCTAGAATAAACAAATTTCTCTTCTGCTAGTGGAGGTATTCACCGACATGTCCGGCTGCCAATGCACTGTATTATCAACGGTGGTGGTTTGTGTTTGGATTAAGGACAATTATATCGGTATCGGTAAAGTACGAACATTGTTATTTATTTTAAAATTAAAATTATTAAATATTAAATTATTTTCAAATTCTAAAAAATTAAAATTAGAAAATAAATTAAATTATTTTGACATTTTCAGCTCGTTTATATTATTACAGATTTTATGGTTGGAACTTTTCAACTAATGCGGGTAAGTTAGACAGCTAGCAACAGTTCACAGTTTTTAGGATACGAAAAGCAATAAACGAATAGTTGACGGAAATAAACGTTCATTTTTCGTTCCATTACGTCGATATTTGACTAAACGGGACTTTTACGGTTTGGATCAACTGTTGAATTAAAATATGAATCGAATAAAAAAAAAAGGAAAGAAAAAATAAAAGTTCGCAAATATTTAAAAGATTTCCAAGAAACCAAAGTTTCACGAGTGTGAAAGGAGAGTAGAAGAAGATGCTTTTATTCATCCCAGCTTTGAACAACTTTTGCAGGGCGATATAGGATTATTCTAGGGGCTGAGAGTTGGTTCTCATGACACAAGGCGACTCTGATTTTGGAGCAATAGATGTAGGACTCAGCAAGTATAATAGCAACACGTAGGAACTTGTTAGACAAACTGGCATAACTTTACGAACAGTATAGAGGAAGCCTTACTTACGACTGGAGTCACCCACCACAATGTGATAGAAGGGGAGAGAAGACCCTGAAGAATGTGATTCAGAGAGGGCCAAACAGAACAAGCTAGCAGGAAGAATTCACATATGCTACATATGCTGCTTACCTCGCGGTCGAATATGTCAAGAGAAATAAGCAGGATAGTAAATGAGCTCGAGAAACTAAATAAGTGGCTTCTCGTATTCATTGACTCGTGCTTAACAGGCTTCAAGAAGCTATGGTCAACAATCAATCTTTAATATCGAGCTAGAAGAAGTCATACCGACCACTGGAATAGAAAAACTCTCTTCCTTCCGTATTAGAAACGAGGCATCACACCGGTGACACACCAACACGTTTTAAGTACTACCACAGCGCACATGCAAGTTGCTAATTATATACCCAATGGACTGAATAGACGAAGACCTTGTGACCGAACAATTGTGGCGGCCTTAGGATCTATCAAAGGCATTCAATAGGGTAGAACAACGAATTTTTCCAACCATCACAAGTGTTGCCAGGATGAAAAGAAAATTGTAACCAACTTTAATGTCCGTTATGAGTTTTGACTTTTATAGCAAAATATTACATTTCCTTAAATTATGAATTGGTAACGCCACTAAACTGTTCAGGATTGTGTTATGTAACAAATTTGAAATTTGGTCAAACAGTGTAGTAAAGCGAATGCAGACAGTTTTACCGTTAGAGTTTTATTTAATAATCTCCATATTCACTCTGAACATAGTAAATTTTTGAAATAAAATAATTAACTACAAAAAAAATAGTATAATTACTACGAAATGTATATAATTAATTATGATATATAATTAACTACTGTATATAATTAACTACGAAAAAAATATCTTTATGCCATAAGGTCTTCTTGACCCGATGGTATATGAGAACTATGCCTCTTACAATTTGCGTGGCTATTAAGGCTGATAAAATAATATCAACCCCAAAAGGGTGTAATCTTTGAGTGCAAAAAAGAGGCCTTTGCTAAGGAAGTGAATAACTTGAAAACGTCTGCTTCTGGTTTAATGTTGCAGTTGCTGTTGCCTTATCTTTCACATTAACTTCTTATCTATGTGCGTCCCTAAATTTTTCACACAGTCCTTTGAAACATTATGTAAGCGGACAACAGTAATTTTTTTGTACTAAGTCAGTGCGTGGCATTAATTGCCCGCTGCAAATAATTTGCCATATTACTTGGGTAATAGTGCACTATCATCTATGTAAGGTTTATTGTTGGCATAAGTACATCATTGTTCTAAAGTATAAACTTACCTTTATCGAAATGATGTTTGATTCGCCTTTCCAAAATTAATTTCCTATATTTTAGAGGATATTCATTCGTAATTGGTCTACTGGACCTTGCATAATCAATTACAATTACAACATGAGTTTCGTGACAGCGAAAGTATTACTTGCTTAGAGGCGAACTGCATTGACTGATAAATTCTATGAAGACGTTGATCACTTTAGTGGCTGCAAATAGATAAAACTTTGTGAGATTGCAGATTCAATTAATTTAATAAAGCAAACTAATATCGATAAGTAAAATCCAGCCGAGTCACTGGTTAAATTCTCTTCAAACAGTACAGTCGACGAGTAAGTGTTTTTACTTGTTTTTTTCCTTCAATAACTAACATTTCTACAATAGTATTAACATTTAATATTTAAATTAAATCGTTTTCATTTACTAACAATTTGGAATGCCCATCTATTACGCGTCTATACAAGTTTCAAACTGCGTCAAATGAAAAAAACATTTAAAAACAAATTTTTTTTTAGGTTGCAATTAATTTAAATTTAGCTCTGCTCCATTAGTATATTTTGTATATAAAATAAATCAAATTATTCAATTTATTATGCGAAATGTTTTTTGTTTGTTTTTGTTTTCGTTAAGATTAAATTTTTTGATCAAATATTTGTCAAGTTTTTACACCTGCTGGTAGTCAGTCACCAACTATTTTCTGTTTTTTTTGATACTTTGCCGTAGACAACATTTACACATACATACATACATACATACATACATACATACATACATACATATGTACATACATACATACATACATATATACATGCATACATACATACATACATATATACATACATACATACATTCAGCCATATATACAAAACTATAAGTTTATTTCCATTTTAATTAATGGCATACAATGTGAATTCATTGATTTCATTCATTCATTCGTAAAAACATCGTTGGTGTCATTATAATTACTATCAGAGTAATTGAATTATTTAACTGTACGTACGGCAAAACCAAAAAATTAT
>QOCX01001027.1:22580-43494 GCA_005959815.1 Sarcophaga bullata | reverse complement strand
GAAATAAAATTTTAAAGTTGAAAATTGAAACATAAACAAACATCAAAAACGAAAAATGTATATATTTTATATAAATTTTTTATATTTTAAAGAAACTGATAAATTGTTACAATTAAATGCTATTAAATTAGTCTTACACGTAAAAATAATACGTTGAATATGTTTTGTTTTTGTTTATTTTATTGGGCGATTAAGGGTGACATATTTTTACAGACCAGAATAGTTGATGTTGAAAGGTTTCTCAATTTTTCTAAAAGAATAATGACAATATTTATTTAACCATTCGGATTTTAAAAACTAACAAAAACACACACAAACACAGAGTTTTGCAAATGTCAATGAAATATTTATTTCACAGAGTATTTAATTTGAAAAATTTTTATTTTGCCCGTGGCTACGCTGGTGAAGTTTCTGCTGCCAATAGTATGATTGTAGTGGATTTACAATTAAATTGTTGACAAAAGTTAATATATTCAATTCAAATCGAGGTTTTCATATTGAGAGGGCATTGGTAAACACAGTATATATAATCATTACTACACTCTGAAGACTGTAAAGTATAGTGGCGGTAATATTGTTGAAGGTCTTTTTCGTACTATAGAGTTAGGTCAAAATAGGTAGATTATGCTGAAAATCTACGAAATTTCATGTTATTGTTATGTCATAGCCTCGCAGGTAGTGTGTTGGCATATTAGATACGAGGCTTCGGTTCAAACCCCAGGTCAGACATCTCCAACAAAACGAAATATGAAAAGAAAAACATTTATTGGGCGACTTTGGCGAGTAAAAAAATTGCAATGAAAACCAAATACAATGGAATCGAATTTAAACTGTAGGTCCCGCCACTCACGTGTAACACTAACGCACACACAGCATAAGTGGTGCGAGGCTGAAGGATTCTCATGGCAATTTTATTTTCTCTCCAGAGTTTTTGCCAGAAATTTGTTGAATGGAAGTCGCCAAAAATTTTTTTTAATATTTCGTTTTATTCGAGTAGTACATATATCCTGGACTTTTAACCTTTTTAGACTACACCGCTTTCAAGTCGATCACCATACGTAAATTTCTTCTGGGTTATACAGTTCCATTATTGAAATTCAATTTAAACCTATACCAGTAGTTCATTTGTTCATTTGTTCCAGCAATTATTCGTTTAATATTTAATTTCTTAAAATGGTAACAATATTCACAATTACTTCACGATTCAAGTTTTTTTAACGTCTTTGTTGGATGAAATAGATGAGCACACTGCTACCACAAGTACAATACCAGATTACTTGTAAAAGATAACAGTAAACATTACATGTATTATGTATAATGTATGTATGGTTTTTAAATATATGCATGCATACATACATGAGGCGTTCATATTTGGTAATTGTTACAGTGACAGAACGCTAAAAACGAATTGGACGTTAAACACACCAAAAGTGAAAAATACCAAAAAATTATCATACGATGACGATAATGATAATCATGAGGCCGTTATGATTCACATTTACATTGTGGGACCGTAGTTTTAGATAAACAGACAATTGCTTCGTAATGGTCAATTGTATTAAAGGATTACAGAGGATTTCTATTTTATTTGTAGTTTTGTTTGTTTGTTTGTTTGTTCTACTGCAAAATATTGTGGCTGACTAACAAAATTTGTTGGTATTTTTCTTTTGATCATTTTTGGTTCACTGTTAAACGGTGTAAAATTCTTTTTATTTCTTTATCCCCATTAAGAATCACAAGGCATTTAGATTTTATTAGAATTCCGTTGTTTTCATTTGCTTTGCGTTAATTTCTTCAGCTAAAGAGAGGATTGGTTTGTGGTAGCAACTTTTAAGGTGGCAGGTTTCCTCAGCTTGCTTATAAATGATCTGTTTTTGTAAGACGAACGTGTGAAATCGATGCTGTAAGTAATTTAGTAAGTTTGTAATAGGAAGTATTTGTGACTACTTAATGCAACACAAATTGATGGAGTTCCTTAGTTCTTATAATTTTATTTGCCTCATGTCCGTTGCGAGTCTCCCCACTCAGATACGGTTTGCTTATTATCATCTTGTTGCCATCATCGCTACCCGTACTCAAACATAATTGTTAGCACTGATACTATCGTCATCACAGACAGCAATCGTCAACATCTGCATCTTCTGTTGCAAAACTATTCAGTGCTCTACCGTTCATGCAAAACAATTTCCAACAAAAATTTGAATTTTTCATTTCATAAAAAGCGCATTGCAATCGTATTCCATGGTTTAAATGTTGTATGCAAGGGAAAACCAGGAGATAAACAGAATAAATGGAGTGAAATAAATACAGTTTTAGTGGTCGTTTTTCGGATGTTTAACTTACTCTTCAATGTAGTTTTCAAAGAACATAATTTTGAGTTTTTGACGATGATGTGAAGAACGATGTAGGCATTGGTGATGCTTAAGATACCAACAATAACAAAATACTGTGATGAATTTTATTCATTTTTCTCTGTAAATATATTGATACATAAGGATGACAACGCTTAACCATGGTTTTAATGCTTGAATATTAAGCTAAAGAACGTTGTTAAAAATGGTTCCGTAGTAAGATAAAGATCTTAACAAAATTGTCAATATTTCTTTTGAAAAACTGCACATGAATTCTGACCTATTAATTTGGCTTAAAAACCTACAGTTTGAAGTAAGTCATAAGAAGGCCTTTGCATTTCATATTGAGAAGCCATTGCAAAGTTACAGTATTGGCCGAAAGTTTGCAGCTCATGAATATAAGTAGCTTTCTCAGCATTTTCTAGCCGATTATATATTTTGAGGATGGATTAGAGTTTTTATGTTCGAGGTAAATAGTAGTTTTTTTTTTTTACAACTACCCGACATAACTTTACATGCAACACGGTATCCTGCCAATCAATCACTTTAGAGGCAAATAATAAAAAGAAAAGGAAATCGAATAATAATATTGATATGCTCAGTAAAAGGTTCCATGATGGATCAAAATAAATAATGTAGGACGCCGTCGTAACTAGTAGGTAGTGTGTTGGCTTATTAGACGTGAGGTCACGGCGAAATACAAAAAAAAAATATTTCTTCGACAACTGCCTCGCAGCCATGAATAGTTTCTGAAAAATCTGTCTTTCGGGGTCGGTTTTAAATGTAGCTTCGAAGAATTGTAATTTATAATCTAAGGTTGTAAATTATAATCTAAAGATATCTTTGTTTTATTTAAACATCAATTAACTGTGAACAAATTAAAAAGTCTTTGTGGAAATCACTCAGAAGCAGAACTTAATTTAAAGTTTCTTTTTTTCTTTTTTTTTTTTTTGTACCAAATAATCTCTTTTATTTTAATTGGTTATGTGGTTACTTTTACTAATCAGGAAACCAATTCATTAACTGAAAGAAAAGCAAAAAAAAAAAAGAAAAAAATACTCGTTATAAGGTTTTTAAAATAAAAAGTTTGCAAAGTATACAGGAGCTGGTAAGTCACTTATAGTCTCGTATATGTATTGCTACGAATTCGTACGTTCGAATGTCACATAATAAATGAATATTTTGCTTGTCATATATTTTTGTTGTTGACTTATTGTCATCACTATCACCACGTTTTCCATAAGCACTTTTCCCACTAACATCATAAACATCATTGTCATCGTTGTTGTAGCTGAAATTGACATCACGGCATCGTTATCATATTGGAGTATCATTCAGTATCGACATCAGCATTATTGGTTAGGTCTCGTTGTGACATACAGAGATTTTGTTTTTGTTAACTTTATCAGCATAAATACACATATTTAAGCCAACGCGTAATAAAACTTTTATTTTTGTTTTTCGTTGTCCTTTTTGTCACCGCCATTACATACCCACAACGCCACATTTCAACGCTTGTCAAAGCTGAATGCTTATTTATGTAAACATTTTGTATTAAATTTAAGTAGGAGTTTAACTTCTCTAAAATGATCGATTGGAGACGAATGTTTAAATTTGTATGGAAAAAAGCACAATTACTCGAAATTTTTTGTGTTATCGTTCGTCTTACAGAAAAATTACGAGTTTTTGTTAAAATTTGTAAATATTTTGGAGAAAATAATCAACATGTGTTAAAAGTATTACTCATTAAACTAGACTTTATTCATACAACTTCTTTGGAGATTGTCTGGAGCCGGTTGCGAGTGTCTCATTCAAAATTTTAAAGTCTTTTGGAAGTTAAAGAAAGCAGGGCGATTTTTTTTACCGAGAGACGTGACGACCTTCACTAAAAGTAAAAAGTTTCGAAAGCGATAAGCCTTGAAACATTGAGCTCAGTCTCATGTGTTATCCTTGTAATAATGCTGCACATAATCGTATGAGTAGTAGGTAGTGTGTTGGCTTATTAGATATGAAGTTCTCGGTTCAAATCCCCGATCAGACGAAATCTAAACGAAAATATGAAAAAATATTTCTTCGTCGACTTCCTCTCAGCAGATTTCGGGCAAAAACTCTAAGAGCAAATAAAAATGCCATGAAAAGTTTCTCAAAAGTCTGTCGTTCGAAGTCGACTTTAAATTGTAGGTCCCGCCATTCATGCATAAAAATAAGGCACACAACATAAGTGGTGTGAGAAACTAGGTCGTAATCCTGACTAAAGGGTTGTAATGACCAATTACGTTACGTATCATCGTATGATATGCCTTACAGGATTTTATGTTTTTAATTTGCTTTGATATGGGTTTCTTATTAGATAAGTTCTAAACATACGTACATACTTAGGGTTCTCATCGAAAATGTCCTTTCAATGACTCTAAGAGACTTGCCAACAAATGTTTGTAGTTTTGTATTAAAGTAGTAGGTTTTAGGTAGACGGCGCTTGATTCGTTGGTATATTTTCGAGTTTCTCGACACTAGATCTATTGAACATGATAGTTTTATCTGTTTATATGCCATTATTCTCTGTCTTTATGCTTCTAAGATAGCAGTAGCTAACTACAATTTACTTTTATTATAAGTTACGCAGTACATTATGTCCTAGAAGCTTCGAGATAAAGCGTATGAGAAGTAAATTTGTATTGGTATGTATATAAGCTAACAGTTTTAAAAGTATGGAACTCCTTTCCTTGCAGGTATATATACAAATTTATTTATTTTTTTTATATATTTGTTTAGTCTTATTTTTTTTTTTTTTTGAATATTTATTGTTATTTATAATCTCAATTTTAATGAAATTTTATTGTTTTATACCACAAATGTCAAAATCAGTTGTAATACATTTTTGTTGTGATTTTCACCAATATTGTATAAATTTTTATTATTTATTTTATTTATTATATTATTTCTATATATTGAGAAATGCATACATACAATAGTAAATCTATATCATATTCTTTTGCAGTTGTGTGAGAAAAATTTTATGTAAAATATTTGTTAAAATCTATAAAAAGTAAAGATTATAAAAAAATAAAAAAATCTACAAACAATGCCGTGTTTAACCTTTATCTATTTTTTTTTTTATTTCAATTAGTGCTTCAGTTATGTGCTTTTACTAAACAGTGAGGCACAAATTTGTTTAAATAAAAGCTATTTATTTAAACATTTTTCAATAAGGTTTATGTGCCGAAGAACTCTTTCATAAATAGTGTAGTTCTTGATTTATTAGTAACGTTATTAGTTGGAGAAAAATTATAAAAAGTATTGTTTCCAAAGAGGAAAAATTGTTGTAAGAAAGTTTTTTGCACAAAAAAATAGAGATTTTCTGACTTGACGACAAAGGCAATTGTATTCTGCATTCATATAAATATTAAAAAAAAACTTAATTCTAATCAACTACAGAAATAAAAATGCCGGTACCATCACCATTGAAGACAAGAGGCTAAACTAGTCTGAGTCATGGCACATAAGCACTTAGGCAGTATGTTGACTTCGAACTTTCCCTCCAATTAAAGCCGGTTAATGCCTTTTGCAAATAGCAAGAAGAATCATTACGCTTCCTATACTCTAGCACTAAACATTGATAATAAGTTAGAATTGGAGTTTACATCGGACACATCCTGTAGTAAAAGTATTGGCGTAGACAATGTCTAGCGTACATAGCGGAACACATATATTTCAGCGAAATGCAAGCTTTGATATAACGAAGCCTCATGCACACTCTATTCTAAAAAAGAATTCTGATAAAAGTTCTGTGGCATTGTAAACAAACAGTTCCTTCGAACGTTCTTATAAATATCATCACAAATTCAAAATCTAATAGAATGCATTTCACTGGCGGTCAAGAACTAACATCTCAGTTTCAGTTTCTCGATTACATACAAAGATGCATATACAAGTGCATTCAGATCCTATACTATGAAGACAAGGTTAAGTATTCGTAAGGCTATATAAAATTCCTCAATTTCTACTACAATATAGTGCCTGTAGATTATTGATTGATACGATAAATTGTTTTCAAACAGTTTTTATTATAAAATTTACTTCTTAAATTTTTATCATATGATTTGATTTGATTTGTTGGCATATAATCCCATTTGCATGATTACAATCATTAGATTTTATTAAATATCCTAAGAATTTTTTAAGAATTATTGATGACATTCAAAAACACTTTGAAATCTTTTATTTGCAAAAATTTATTGCAAAAAAAAAAGAAATTCTTTATTTGCTAAATTATAATATTTTAGGGGTTTCTTCGTAAATGCGTAACATTTGTTAAATAAAATGAATACGTTTTTAATTGTAGATAAATATTCTTCTTCTTCTTTCTTCTTTTTAATAAATCATTCATTGCTTACTCACATTCACTCTGTGGTAGTTATAAATTATTATCCATGAAATATCAAATTGAGAATACTTTTAATTTTTTTCTTCTTTATTTATTTTGTTTTTTCTATTCGTTTTATGTAAATAATATTTCATAATAAAGTTATTTTTAATAAAGTGTAGACCAACGATGTAAATACAAAAAATTTTTTAATTATTGCATATCCATGAACAACCAATAAAATTCCAATAAAAAGAAATCTTTGCAAAAAAAAAAAAAATAATAAAAAAAGAAAATTAAATTCTATAAAATTATTATGTGTGGTATTATGGAAAACATTATTGAATAGTGAAAATTCAAAATGAAATATTAAAAGTAAGGAGTTTAAATGTTTAAATACCAACTGTATTTAACAGACTCGAAGCATTTCACTATCTCATTGGCCCCTTTTCTTCCAAAGATGTTAAAGTATTTTGACAGCTGAAGTTACTTGCTTAACTAAAGTCTGTAAATCCTTTCTTTCGCCGAGAAGGACCAACGTAATGAAAAATCTTTAATATTATGGATCATTAACTGATAATGAAGAGGATACCCAAGCAATTCTATATTGGCTCCATTAGCATCAGACAGCATTTATAATCGGATATTAAAAGTTGTAAGACAAGAACGCATTCTGTCTTCATATACATACATAATTTGTCATCACAATTCTTTAGTCAGGATTACGACCTAGCTTCTCATCCCACTTATATTGTGTGTGTTTATTTTATACATGAGTGGCGGGACCTACAGTTTAAAGTCGACACCGAACAATATATATTTAAGAGATTTCTCATGGCAATTTTATTTAACTCTCAGAGTTTTTGCCAGAAAGTCACTGCTGAGAGAAAGTCACCAAAGAAATATTTAAATTTAGTTTGGTTAGAGAGGGTTTGAACCCTGACCTCATGCCTAATATGCCAACATACTACCGAATTTATTTTATTAAACACATATTTTTGTGGAAAAGTGTATTTAACTGAAAAGATTTTCTACGGATATGAAAAATAAGAATAATTAAATCAACTGCAATTTATGAAATGCCACAACACAGTAACAATGAAGTCTATTACCCCGCATTGGCGAAATAATAACTGAAGTAATGAAAAATTTATAGAACAATTATACTGTGTGTGTGACGGAGAGAGAGCGAGAGAGAGAGAGAAAGATAGAGAGAGAGAGAGAAAGATAGAGATAGAGATAGAGAGATGTGTATTTTATGCAGTCTACTACTACATACGTTATCTATGGTGTTACTGTGTCTGGTATTTGTTGAAATGTGGCGGGTGTTCACGGATAAAGTGTAGCAATTTCCGTTTCCGACAATTGCCGTTGTTATAATTGTTATGTGCGCGCATATGTGGAAAAAATATTGAAATAAAATGAAAATATTTAAAACAAATTATATTGAATGTGGTCATTGTCAGCTATTATTTACAATGAATATTTCATCAGAAATTTTTTTTTTGAAAAACAATGAACTTCAATGAGTTTATTTCAGAGAAAATTGTCCGAATAGATATTTTGAACATAAATATTGATTACATTTAATGACAGGAATATTCTTTAAATCATTTGTTAACAAAACAAAACAAAAAAAAAGGAAATAAGAGTCTTTCATATTTCATTTACCTTATCATATCTGATCAACTTCTGTCTTTGTTAAATAAAGTTTTTAGTTGCTGCCACTAAGTTTTCAACAGTTGTCTGTTGTGTGGCATGTAACTGTTAATAAATGTTTCTAAAAATTTTTTTTTTACAAAACCTCACTATATTAATGATATGCTCCGTTGTCTCACGTAGTAAATTCTTAATGCAAATGTACATACATTTTGAAAATGAACACTGTAAATAAGTCAACGTACATATTTAAACAAAACAGTGTGATGGAATTACATTCGAAACAACACATTTAACAAAGAGAAACAAAAAAATACTGCCTTGATGTCACATCCTATAAAATCTCATTTCTTTCCACCTTCTTTTTCTGGGTTAACAGTTTTTTCTTTCCAGCTTTTGAAATAAAATATTTTGAGGAGTTCTTTTTTGCTGTGGAATAAAAATGGTTTTCAAAATGCAAAATAAAATAAAAACAACGAAGAAATCTAAGAAAAATGTTTTTCTTGCATCTTTTGTAGAGGATACTGTTTTATATGGAAGGCATAAAGTCAACGCGGTACATGTATGGCATAGTAATCAAGTAAATATTTTTACAATTTCCACGTTTGATTCGTATTTGAAGAGATTTCCATTAGCAGCTTAATGAATATTTTAATACAGCTAACAGACATACTAGTCTGAAGATGAAATATTTTACATTTTACTTAAAAACATTCTCGTATATAATATTGCTTTACTTTTCTATTTTTTAAAATAAAGACGATATCTTATTGAAGAAATTAAAATTGTTTAAGGTCTACAGTTTCAACTCGTTGTAGAATTTAATTAAGAACACTTAACATAATTATTGAAGACGTCAAGGAATATAGGAAGGAGTAAGTATGGGCTTGGCTCACTGAAGATTAATTTTCGGACTTGAAATTCATGGAATGTAGTTTAAGAATGATCAGAACGGCATTGTTTTCATAAAACACGAATATATGGCGCTACGATGGCAATGCGTGTAACAAGTGTTTTGCAAATTTTTGCAGATAATCTTACGCATTTTCTGATCAAGAATAGTGCCGAAAACTGGCCTAAAGAAAATACCCAACAGTCAACAGTCAATTTAAGTTCGTATAGCAATGTATTGGATGTCCACGTATTGGACGTCCTATAAACTTAGTAGAATTATTGTTTAAACTTGATAAAATTTTTATTTCCTTAACCTTTTTAAAGTAACTTAAAGGCCATTGCTGTTATCATCATTTATTGCACCTTTTAATATTTTTTATTAATACCAACTCTGGAAACTCTGAAACTTTTAATTTTCATTTTTTTCATTCCCATTTATATGTATTTTGCTTAATGTTTGTATTTGAGTTCTGTTTTTATCGCTTTAAATGAATTTTCAACTACATTTTAAGGCCAATATCAATTAACTTAATTGCAGCAATGACCGTTTTACCAACAACAAAATACTTTTAAAAAACTAAAAACGAAATGGTTAAACGAAACGAAAAGATAAACACAGAATAAAGAGTACATTTTATTTCAATTTCTTTTTTAAATTTCTTTTTAAACTTGCAAAAAAAATTAAAACTTCCTCTAACAAAAATTAAAACTCGTAAGCTATTGGTTAATAATAATAAGGAGATAATTTTACATTCTACACCCAAATACATGTGGAAATTATATAAGCAATGCATCGCAAAAACACATCAATGTTAAAGCGATTTATCACGAAAAAGACATGGATGCCATCGGTGCATTAATTGAGTAACAAATTGGAAGTAAAAAAAAACAGAACTTCCTTTTTTGCCGCGTAAAGGTAGAAGAGCTCTCCCCCTATATAGAAAGAATACCCTGTACTGTCTAACGCAAACTTGTTAAACTGAAAAACTTCAGGATACTGCTCGCAATCAGTAAAGATAACTTCCTATTTATTACTTCAATAAATAGCTAGGAATGGGTCTGAGATAATGTTACCATACAGGTTCCAAATATGTGTTCTATTCTAAAACAAGTTTTTTTTTAATCTAGAAAGTCAGGTCAGATTTCTGTCTAGATTACATAAAACTTTCTTGAATATCCTTGCAAAATCTACTTTCTGCTCTACAGAAAAATTCTGTCCTCATCAAGTTCAAATTCTCACATGACCTGACTTTCAACAGATGATGAGCCTTTTTTGCCTATGTCCTTAAGCTGTCTATTCTAATCTCGAGTGAACTTTATAAGAGCTTAGTGCTCAGATGATAGCCTGATTATCAGATAGTATTACTATGTCCCATTGTCTGTAAATCATGTCCAAGTTGAAACGCTTGAAAAGAGACCCTCACCCCTACAGGCTTTGAATATTCTAGAATTAACCTCTCTTGCTTCTGTTCCACTGTACGTCCTTCACCCGTCCGTCTGTATCACAGACAATTCTCTCTTTTAAAAGACTAAGTAGCAATTCTAAACATATTCGTTGTAAAATGTTGTAGGATAAAATTCAGAAGAGAACTGCCTGACGTTTGATTTCTTAGATCATAATGTTCTTTGATGAATTTCGCGAGTCGATTGGTCCACACTACCATATGTAATGGGCTTAAATCTAGAGCCATTATAGAATAGGTTTTCATTGTCATGGTTCACTGAGTTGTATGCGTTTGCAAAACGATTACAAACATCGACGTTTCATAGATGTTGTATCGATAAGTTATATCGAGTGTTTTTAAAACATAGTTTTAAACAGTCAACAACTAATGCCACTTATGTGCATTGGCATTATTTTGACTTATAAAGCCAGGGCTTTGACGTTGTGGCACGTGATAAGCTATTTGACGTGCCATCATCAACTCCACCATCATCAGTGCAGAGAGTAGGTAAACAGCAAAAAGAATGTTAAGTCAATCATTTAACTTTTATGTATTCAGAAATGAATATATAAACTGTGTCACTTTCAAATTATTTTGGTTCGGCCATTCTGGCTTACACTCATGTATTGTTATTGTGATCATTAAATATATTGTGATTACGTTTGAAAATGATAATATTTTTGTTTTTGTTGTATTCTTGACTTAAAGGAAACTAACATTTAATGGGAAAAACTGAGGTTTTACGCCAAGTAATACCAAGTAAAGTCATCTATGCTTCCTTTTGGTGGCAGATAGTGTAAGAACGAGTACATTTGTGCTGAAAACAACACTGCGTATCAGTACTGGGTGCATGAAATTAAAGCTTAACTGCATACATCGGCTAACCTAACAAGACAATGTTCGGACAAAGTGGTCTAACTTGTCGCCGTCGTCCTAAAGCGTAGGCCTGATTCACTATTTTCCTATAGGAACATATGCTATAAAGCTGCCTTCCGTATTTAATAATATCGATAATTATTTAATAATTGTAAAATATTTCCCAATTTCTGACATAAATTTGCTTCTCTTCTGATTCTCTGTGATATCATATAACAACTAATGCCATTGAAACTTCATTTTTGTAATTATAATGTAAAAAATTTCTAAATGAATGGACATTGATTACATTTTGTATGTATGAACATATGGCATTTGTAATTCGATTTATTGCATTTGCAATTTTAACGTTTGTGATAATTTTAAAACTAATTTATAAACAATAAATACGAATATATTGCAGTGAAATGAAATTAAAATCATGTTCATTTGCTTAAAATTCATTAAAATAAACTACAAAAGTGTGTATTCGAGATACTACAAAACATAATTGAAAACGCATTAATTTAAACAACAAAATGACCATCATTAGGTTTTATTTAACTCTATAGCAAGCACACACCAATTGCAAGCATTGAAACAAGTTTGATATCCAATATTAATCAATATACATGAAAATATATACATCATGAGCACCATTTTTTTTAGTATTTGAGAGGGATTGGAAATCCAAAATACAAAAACATAAAATTTATTCCATTATTTTGCGTTTATTTATAAATTATATAACTACGGGAGCTATAAACAATAATATTGCTATAATATTGCTATTGCCGATATTGCTAATAAGTTGAACTACTAACCCATGCAAAATTAATACAAAAATGCGTCAAGAGTCGATCGACGCAATTGAGGCATATACCAATAGTTTTAGATGTAAAGTTTGCATTAGAAAGAGTTACGATTGCCGCTTAGTTGATAGAGAGACAGTTATGCTAAAGGTTGGAGATCCATTTCAAAATAGCATTTCCACAGGATTAAGACATACATAATTGGCCATTACAACCTTCAGTCAGGATTACGGCCTAGCTTCTCACACCACTTATGTTGTGTGTGCTAATTTTATACATGAGTGGCGGGACCTACAGTTTAAAGTCGACTCCGAACGACAGATTTTTTTGAGAAACTTTTCATGGCAATTTTATTACTCTCAGAGTTTTCCAGAAATCTGCTGAGAGGAAGTTGCCGAAGAAATATTTTTTTCATTTTCGTTTTTGATGTCTGACCGGGATTCGAACCTGGCCTTTCGTCTAATAAGCCAACAACTGTCAAACTTATTCTCCAGTTTACAAATGTTGTCTCTAGTTGGAATTTCTGTGTGTTATCTCTTATTTAGACAAATTCAGACTAGATATAGTATATTTCCAAAGACTTAACGGATCGTTAGATAGGATTGAGGAATACATTCACGTACGATACATGCAATCAGGATTACGACCTATCTTCTCACCCACTTATGTTGTGTATGTATGATCTACAGTTTAAAGTCGACTCCGAACGACAGATTTTTGAGAAACTTTTCCTGGCATATTTTATTTATTCTCAGGGTTTTTGCCAGAAATCTGCTGAGAGGAAGCCGCCGAAAAAATATTTTTTCATATTTCGTTTCGTTCGAGGCCTCACGTCTAATAAACCAACACATTAATAGACTACGGCGAATTCTGAGTGCAAACAACGTCTGTATAATATTCATAATGTGCTACCGCAGCAGAAGTCTTTTAATTTAGCTCATCATTTCATATTTCTATCAGATTTTTTCAACTTTGAACAATAATACTCGCCAAAATAATGAACCAAATCTAAGTTACATACAAAGTTTAAAATTTTCCACATGCACATAGACATATATTTAGTATGAGGGATAGTTTTGTTTACTGTAGTAAAATTTTGATTAAAATTTGTCTTCAGGAAATTCTGCGTTCCATTTTTCTCATTTATAACAAAACACAGTGTCAACAGCAAATATCGTTAATGTCACTTGATTGAACCTATCAAATGGATATTATATGTCCACACAACCAGTCATTCATCCAGCTATCAATCAAGTTATACAGTTAATACCAGTGATTGCACTCATACATATGAACAGACTTACATATTCTTCTTTATAAAACGAATAAAATATTTTGCAACTTGTGGAGACAGAAAAAATTCGCATGACTCATGCGATACGTGATTTGAAATAGAATACTCAGTGCTGGTGATAAATGTCAATCAAACGTAAATGAACAGAATAAATGAAATGAAATGAAAAAAAAATGAAAAAAATTTTAAAACGATATGAACACGATATTAAAATTGGGGTATACTTCAACAGATTGGTAGAGACTAGAATTGTGTTCTGAACAGAAAATTTGTACAATTATTTGAAAATAGAGAAATTGTTGTATTTTTTTTCTTTATTACTGAAACTAACAGACAGACATTTCCCTTAATTTCTATGGCTTTTTATCTTTAGTCTTAAACGAATAAATTTAAAACGATTAATATGGAGGCTTGCTCTTAACTCCTTATAAAAATGTGAACATGACGATGATTTTTTTTCATTAAATTAAAAAAAAATTATAACTTTTAATTAGTCAAACATAGAATATTAAAAAGCTTGTTCGAAAATATAACAACTTCAAAATGAATGTGAAACTTTACCCTTGTATGGGTATATTCACGGATATTTTTTTTACTATAATTTACTAAAATTTTTGCAATTAAAAAAAACAAAAAATTCAACTTTCTAGTGATGTATAGCATTTCATATTATCCCTCATTTGGAAAGCTTTTGGAAAAGTTTTCCCAACCGAATATATTATAAAAACTGTATTCAAAAACAAAATATTGTCATGTGTTTTGCATAAAATAAATACAATTACGAATATGTTGTCATCAGTAAAAAAAAAATAATAATAATATACGGACATAAATATAAAGTTCCAACAAGTTGTGCAGTTAATTTTTGTGTTCCCAATTAGCAAAATAAAAAGTTTTCAAACCGTTCTGGCTGTAGAAACATTGGTAAACAAGTGTATCAGAATTAGATGCTGTTGCTTCATTAAAATATTATTCCATGTTCCAATGTTGTGTGTTGTGTAGTTCTTATTCACAACATATAACTGTATTATACGTTTTTAATACAGTTATTTATTTAAATTTTTCATTCTTATTAAATCATATAAAATAAAAAAAATTAATGAAAAAGTTGTTTAATATGATACATGCAGTGATGGCAGAAATAATAGGGACACACCAATATTTAATCATCAAAAAAATTTTTTTTCTTTTGTAATCGACCAAAAACTACAGGTCATTAGAAAAATGCAAGTCATCTAAACAAGAAATGAAAGTCATCCACAAAAAAGGCAAGTCATCTACAAAAAGACTGCTATGCAACAATTTTGCCGGAATTATATAGAAAATATCTTGTTCTCTGGTTCAAAGTAACACTCGACCGTAAGGAAACCTATTATGAAATCGTTGATACCGTGGCTATCCAGCCCACATTGCTCTGTTAATTTTAACATTGGCTCTGTTAAAATTTATTTTTTATATTCACAGATATGTTGTGTAGAAACGATTCATATTATTATGCCAACCATGCTAACACTGAGATAAGGAAAAAGATAAACTATGTCTAGGCTATCCATAGCCATCTCTGGCATGTATTCCAAACAGTTCTGCTCTCTAAGTGAAGTGGTGAAACCGATGTGGAACTTCATATCATATTAAAGTAGCTATTTACTGAGCTTCTCGTAGTCTCAACAAACGACTGCCGCGTTAATCAGGTTAAACTGCTTTACTAAGCAGTCTGATGGAGGCCCTTAAGGTTCTATTCCCAATTTTCTAGAAATATAAATTGATTGCCCAAAGATAAAATACATATTCCTAGATCACTGTATATGTTCTCCAGGCGAAGGCCATGTTAGTGGCCTGTCTGTCAATCAAAATTGCATCACACAGTATAGGTGAGACCAAAGCATAATATTTAGTGGGCGTTAACCGAGTTTAATGTTCTTTCTTATTAATTGAATGCTTATTTTCCATTACGTTATTATCTGTTTATGTTTATTTGTTCGTCTTCATCTTGAGATATGCATACATACATATTAATTTAGTTTCGTTTACAAACTTATCAAATCTATATTTGTAATGCATACAATTTATACACATACATACACATAATATTGAGTATCATACACAGACATTGTTACTGTACTGTAGCCATCATAGTTTATTTATTGTGATTTGAATGCTAATGTTTTCAGCTATTCGTTATCCGGCCGTGTGTATGTGAGAGAATGAACACAGTTACAACGGCTTAATTGAAATTACATACATTACATGCAATGAAACAAACTCATATAAGTTGATTATACGTAAATACAAATGTGTTGTATTTATAAATACAAATTTAAAGATTTCTATACAGAAATTTAATTATTTGTTCTGTCGATAGATAGAAAGGATATGATTATTACTATCATTATCATGGATAAGTTAATTAAAAATATACATTTACATTACAGATGAATAAAATTATGTCATGTGGAGATTGAAAGAACATCAAACACAAGGCTTTTAGCATTAATTAATCAGTGTCAATGCCTATGACCTTAGAGCCAGTATCTAGTTCCTCTAAATAAATGTCTAAAGATCAAATTTATTTTGTAGCAATTTTAAATTGTAGTTTTAGTGGTCATCAGAAATATTTGTTGTTGTTTTTGAAGGAACTCAGGATTGCAATACACCATGTTTTTTCGTCTTTCTTATCATTTACTTCCTGTTTCATTTTTATTAAAAAAGTTTCTTGTATTGAGCAAAATCCAGGCAATACTCTAGATGAACATGGGTTGGTCTGTTCTATTGAGTATAGTGGTGTCCTTAGTACTGCTCTTGTCAATGAAATTTCCAGGCAAAATTTGTAGTAGAAATTAATAAGGAAATGAAAGAAAGGAAAACCGTTTAGAAAGCTCTTTAGAAAGATCATCAAATAGAGAACATACTGAATTGTGTTCATAGCACTCTTTAAACAATATGATGGGAACAATTATAGCACGTGAATAGGGAGAAGTGAAGGAATGTAATATCTAAAGTGATATTGTCATAGGACGGTAGATAGTAGCTTAATGGTAAAAAACTATTTGTGGAAACATATACAAAGCAAAGAAATAACATGAAGATATAGGAGATGGTTTGTTACCCCGCTAAACGAATAACAGGGAAGATCAAAAAATACAGTTTCATTATGAAAGACACACGTTTTACACCATTATGTATCAGTATGTTTTGATCGTTATAGGTATTACCTAGTCTATAATAATATACGTGTATATTTTTGTAAACTCAAACCAACGCTCAGAGGATGTCACCTTTTCAAGTAGTTCATTGTGGAAAATGAACACTAAGAAGTAAGGAATTGATGTGACCAATGTTACCTTTTCTGTTACCTTGTTTATAATAATACATTAAAAAAAAGAAAAGAAAATTATCATTCGAATAATTAAATTATTCTTAAACGAATGACAATCCTATAATTTCAGGAGTCATCACTATGTAAAGTCTCGTAATGATTTTGCAAATTTGCAATGATAACATACTTCAACTGGTAACATAAACAAACAAATTATTTTATGTATTTTCAAATGAATAAATAAAATAACAAAAACAAAGAAAATATTTCTTACAAAATCAACTCGCATTTGATCTGCAAATAATATTTTAAGAGCGATGAGTCAAGTACACCATAGAAGAACAATTTATGATGATACATTATAACCCAGAAAACGAAAGTGTAAGTAAATAAATAGAAGAAATATGTATGGATGTGTATTATATCCACAGAAAGTTACTTTTGGTGCGATTTATGATTGGCGGAGTTATTGGCAAGAGGACGGACTTGATTAGAAATTTTTTTATACCACAATTAACTGGCATTCACCACATTTGAAGTCGCCGTAGTCTAGAAGGTAGCGTGTTGGCTTATTAGACGTGAGGCCACAGTTCAAACCCCAGGTATGACATCTAAAAAATGGAAATATGAAAAATATATTTTCGGCAGCTTCCTCTCAGCACATTTCTGGCAAAAACTCTGAGATTAAATAAAATTGCCGTGAAAATTTTCTCAAAAATCTGTCGTTCAGCGTTGACTTTAAACAGTAGGTCCCGCTACTCATTTATAAAATTAATATACACAACATAAGTGGTGTGAGAAACTAGATCGTAATCCTGATTGAAGGATTTTAATGCCCAATTATGAATGCATGTAGAATTATTCGCCCGATGATGGTTAGATTCTTACTGTCAATAATGATCGCTACAGGGACGTGATTAGAAATTTTTCCGTAACTCAATTAATTGGAATTAATCGTACTGACATGTGGTTGCAACAAGGCTGATTATTATATTTGAGTTGTGTAAAGTCACTTGTCTGCGTTGATAAAACAAAACCAATTGTTCATTTGGAAATCAACATATGCTGCGAAAATTGGTTTGTGAAAATTGGTGTTCCAATATACGCCAGTCCTGACGGTCATTTCAACACCTTTCGTTGCATGGCAACATTATGACCCTTCGTTCCATGCCAACATTTAGATTTTTAATATCATTAGCATAATTTTTTCAAAAAATATTGTGTCTTCCAACAGGGTTTTCGGAATTTTACAACGGCCACCTTGTTGAAGGGTACATTTGTCAATTAATTGTCATTTATTTATTCCACTTTGTCAAATTATCATGGATAGGTTAAGGTGGCCTATATTTTATCCATTTTACGATATTCACAGTCATTCTACCGAGAGAACTATACGCAATGGTTCACTAAATTATCGATCACACCTATATGTCGACGTAACGCAAGATCAGCCGAAAACACTACCGCTGTTCGTTAGAGTGTGCTAGGCAATTCATGGCAGTCGAAGTCAATCACTTCAATCATTTTGACCCAGTATGATAAACATTTTTGTTCTTAATTTTAAAATGGTTTATTGGGATATTTTGCATAAATATTTAAGTTAATAAATGGCTGTATATCTTCACATTTCTGTTGTTTTTTTTTTAATATTTTCCTTTCTGCATAAAATATACTTAAAAAATTTCTTATTATTTACATGTCGCTGAAGCGAAACAAAGTAATATTTAAGCACATAGAATAAAATAAAGCAAATTGTCTTAATGTATCTTTCAAAATTGTTACAATTTATTTATTTGCATGAAGACTTATGCACGTGTGCGGCGGGTGTGTTCATGAACAAGATTTATACCAAAAATTGTTATTTTGAATAAAAATTTAGCAGAGAATTAAAGTTGCCGTTTAAAGAGATCAGCAAATTTTATTGAAATGATTTAACTTTTGCAAGAATACTTATTTATTTTAGCAAGACATAGGCTATAATTGTTCGTTAGAATATTCATTAATGAATATTGGATATGAAAACATTCACAAGGACATTAACGTAGTTATTGTTGAAAGAAATTAAAAAATATTGAAATCGAAGGATTACATTAACAGTCATCAGCCTGCTTGTCCTGTAGTTCGATAATTATTTGTTTTGATCTAAGGAATTGCATAATTTGTTTTGAAGACCTTTTTTATTTGATTTTTTAATTTTTTTTCTACTTTCTTGCTTTGTAAAGTTTATGTAAATTTTGTTTATTTGTTGGTGTTGGTGTTGATGTTGACTTTTACTTTTATTTATCATACTGCTGCTATTGTTTTGTTGTAGTGCTACTTAAATAGAATGTAATTCTCTTTAAATTTTTCCTAGGCACCAACATATTCATTCACTTAAAAATATTTTCAATTTCAAGCTGAAAAGTTGTATTTGCAGATGACACATACCCATTATATATTTTGTTTTGTTCTTCTTCTCTCCAAATCTGTATCTTTGGACATTATGTTTGGCTTTGTATGAAAAGTTACTTCATTAAGATTCCAATCAAGCCTTCAAAGTTTATTTTCATTTAAACAGTAAGTCTAGATTTTATGAAATATTTAAAATCGAAATAAAATTGTTGTACTCTTTCTGTTTTTTTTTTTGCCGCTTATCATTCAACTCTTGTTCATTTACTCATGCTCATACTTTCTTTAATTTTCCTTTTTTAATTTTTTTGTTTTGGGTTGTTTTGTTTGAGTTCATTTTGTTCTTGTATTTGTATTTAACAGTCTTATGCTAGTACTGTTATAATCTTAAAAAAACTTTCTTTAATTAACAAAAAATTAAATAAAATTCTAAACATTTAAAAATAGAATATTTTGTGCTTGCGCGTGTATGTGTGTGTTTTATGTATTCACTTTTTGTTTGTTTAAATCGAAAAAAAAAATATTTTCTTTCTTTAATTTTCTATTTGAAACTCTTTTTTCTCCGTAAATATCAGTTATCCACTTTGTATGACTTTGCCCATCATGTTGTCTCACTCTACCGTCTGGCATTGGATTTTTTATTCATTTATTTAGAGTTTCATATTCTATTCCTTTTAGATTCTCCGATCAATAGTTTTTAAAATTGTTCAAATGGCTTAAAATTTCGGTATGCTTTAAGAATATTAAGCAGATTTTTATAACAGAAAATATGATTTTATTACACAATAAATTATTATTATTTTTTTATTAATTTAGCAGCTAATGATTGCAAAAATACGCCTACATCTGGCAGTAATGGCTAGTTTAATGCTTTCATCATACTACTAACTAAAGTTAATTGCACATCCACAATATTAAATAAATCCTTAACATTTGAAAAAGTTCTCTCATTTTTTACTTTTTAAAGTAAAAATGTTGCCTGTTCTTGCTTGCAATATTTCTTAAATTTAACAAGTATTTGCGAAAGTAAACCGTCAGTAGGTAAACTTAAATATGTAAGACATTTATGTAAAGTTCTGTAAAACATTTTATAAATTCAACAGTAACTTTATCTTTTATTTTAAGTTGTTTACAAGTTTTAAGTTTTTTATTCTATTTCGTTTATGCTTCTGGTGTGTATGAAATACAAACGAAACTTGCCTCAAAACAAAATCAACTGCAGTCTGCAGAGTGTTAAGATTTCTGACACAGGCAGACAAGTTCGTCCGGTTGCAAAAGAAAATGTATACAATTTGTTTATATAAGTACTTATCTATATACATACATATTATTGTTATTATTTTTGTTGAGAGGTACCTTATTAGCACTGCGACGATACGATCTATTGTAGTGCCCTTAAACTTATATAGTAAACCTATAAGGTCTCCTCTAAGTCGATTACAAATTTCAGGATGCTACTCGGGTGATAACAATCACAATTTCCTATTTAGCGCTTAACATGCACTCACGTGATTCTTCCTGCGATATAAACGTGTTG
>QOCX01001027.1:0-21437 GCA_005959815.1 Sarcophaga bullata | reverse complement strand
TTGTAAAAGCCCGGTAAATGAATAAAAATTGAATTTTTCTATGTCTTTGACAGTAATTGTTATTGAATTAATAAGAAATAATAAATAATTTTTTTTTGTAAAATAATAAACGAAAAATCTATTTCTATCAAAAAAAGAAGACAATGCCTCAAATCTTGTAATACCATGCACCATGTATTGAAAGTCGAGTTTAGAACCAATATTATGGGACAGCTCAGCAGTTAAAAAAGCTCAGGTCGATTTCTGTGTTAACAATATAATTGGGACTAATGTTAATCAGCCCATAATCTTTAAAAAGCTACTTCAGGAAAGTTAATCTATTCTCCATGCATTGGCCAAGGAAACCTAGACAGAGAATTGGCTGGAACTGCTGCGCTCAAGCTGGCTTTGACGTGAAAAATTTCTTATGCAATGTATTTCCTCCTCTTAAATAGGTTTCTATTGATCACTGGATAGCTTGAATTTGATATGAGTGTGAACAACCTTTATGACTGGTGTAAATTCGAATTTAAATATTTCAGAGTGGAGCTTTTGAGCCAAGTACAACCGGGTTGGTTGTCGAATCTGGATCGAAAAAGGATTAACGCCAAAGTCCGTGGTAGCAACAACAATAAAGATTTTTGGCTCTGCTAAAAGTTAATCAGAATTTTTTCAAAAAAGCATAATTTGAAACGAAGTTTTGCTTACTTCTTTAAAACTTTACCGAAAGTGACAACTACAATAACGACCATGCTTTCGGAACGTTGTCTGAAATTCGACAGAGCTTGACATCGAATCGAGAAGCTCGAAAATAAAAATCAAAATTATGACGGTGTTAGTCTTTGTCCATAAAAACTAACATAGAATTGATAAAACTCAGCGAATTGAAACGAATATAGCATGGTGTCTTTATACTAAAGACACAGCCAGTTTTGAGCCTAGTATCATTGTCAACGTGTGCTGGAGACAGATTGGGGCAAATTATTGGCCAAATTCCTGTTCGTGCGAAAAGGATTAAACAGAAAGGGCCTATGAGTTGGTTTCAACATATGGACTAACACGTATGCCAAGCTAACATTCCAATACTAAATAAGAACTGAAATTTGGATTAGAACAGCCAATATCGGCAAAACAAACGCCATGACAAAGTGTTAATCGAGAATCGATTTAGGAGGCAGTTTCCTGCATGTTCTCAATGGGTTCCCACATACACAAAATTCATCTGACGTTCGATGGTCGTACCCACTTCAATACCCACTTTTGTTTCTAGAATAATACTACGTTCCCTATATTCATGATTTTGAAACTTGACGTTTCTAAGGTCAGTCAGCTGCTATTCAAGTCTCCAAGTTTACAAATTGCATCTATGAGTTTTTTATTCATTTTGTTTTTGGAATAAGCCTTAATCAATTTTCTTAAGAGGCCATAAATGTTTACCCGTTCTTTGAAAGCTGTTCAATTCTCTTCGGTGGACCAATAGTCGGATTCATTCCCAGTGAACCCTCTGAATCGTCCACCAGAAAAAGTTATTTACCCCAAAAGGGAATGTCAACACGGTGTTATGGGACCCGATAATCCATGATTCCCAGTACGCAACGAATGTGTAGTATTATTCAAGGCGTGTATTGCGACTGCCCTTATTATAGTCAAAGTTAAGTCATCTGAACTTATGCTTTACTTAGAGAAGAAATAACAAACATGCGTACCCAATATAATTGACGAAAATGCATGAGCCTAACGTTTTGGCTTTATTTCTTTAAAAAATGTAGCAAAGTAGACATACAATAACGAGAACCATGCTTCGAAAACTTGCTTGTTTAGAATTCCGACACGAGTTTACACTCGACTCGAGAAGCTCAGAAAAAATCTAAATATCCTGCAGCATTTAGCCCTTTGCCCATAAACCCTAACATGAATTGATAAAACTCACTACCACAACGATTATGGAGGTGGTCGTTATATAATAATAGTCGGTTTGAGCTCTAGAATCATTTGTCAACTAGTGTGTGGAACAGATGGAAAATATTGGCACATTCGCGATGTTTGAAGAGGCATATGACTCTAACACGTATCCAACCCTAATCTCCGCAATACTACATGAAGACCGAAATTGATTTAGGAAGCAAGCATGTGTCAACAACACGCATTACAGTTTCTTGAAGATCCCCGCCAGAGATAACTATTTTAATATATGAAACATTCATCGAAAGTTCGATGGTTGTCTACACTCTTATTACCACTTCATTAGCAACGAATGTGTGACCTCGCTTATTAAGTTAAAAGTTAAGTCATGAATTATGCTTACTTACAAATAGAGAACAATAGAAACACGTAACCCCCAATATACTTGCCGACAAAAATGCTCTGAGAGGCCTAAATTAATGTTATTTCTAAAACGATACCAAGATATGCAAATTGTTAGTTCGTCTTCTAAAAAAGAGTTATAATTTAATAGAATTCCGCAGAAAAAAATTCATATTCCTCTTATAGCAGAAGAATATTCAACATTTTCTAAGAAATATCCTTAAATTGCATTTAAAGTTGCAGCTTTTTCTTTGGCACAACTTATCCGTCGCTTTTAAGCACTGATGGTAATATAGGAACAACAACTGTGTGGCAATTTCAAACAGCAGCATAGAATTCTTTTTAGGTATTTGCAACTTTGAGAGAATGAGAATAAAATTAGAAGTAGTTAAGAAGGAAAAAGTAAAAAGGAATTATAATAAAAAATGCAAGAAAAAAGGAAAAAAAGGAACTTAAAGTTGTTTACTTTGGTATGAACTTAAGGTAATTTGGTTTCGAATTCAAATGGTCATACTTGTGGAGTAGAGTGGATTGTAATGTTGTAAATATTTTCATCTACAACTACATCTACATTGAAATTGTGTAGTTAATGTTAACGTTGTTATTCCATACTTTCATGCTAGAATTTTATTTTCTTTTTTTTTTAATGCAACTACTATGCTAGTCTGTTGGTAATGGGTGGGTGATGTTCTTTGGATTTCTGTCATTTTTCTTTGTTTTTTTTTTTACTCGTTGTTTAGGTGTTAATGATAATGTTTTTATACATTCATGGCAAATGACATCAGTCACAGGAAAACTTTCCCTTTTCTGTTTAAAGGGTATATTTGCTTTTAGTTTAATAGGGGAGAAAATTGCTCTACGTATTGGAAGTTATCAAAATTATGAATTCAGAATATGTATGCAACTTCTAAGAGTGCGCACTCATCATTATTTTCTAAAATATAGAACTTTGAATGTTAACATACCAAATAAAAAATGCAAAGAATACGAATTAATAGTGGGTAGCATGTAATATATGTAGAATTTAGCAAAATATTCAATAAAAATAATCATTATCTTCTTATTTATAAATAAATGCAAGGATATCTCCCTACAAACAAATTTTAACACATTGTTATTCGGAAACCATAATTCCAAATCTATAGCTATTGCATCTCGTTCCATCTGTTCCATCCTAGCAACACATTACCTAAAAAATGATTGGAAAACCTGAAAGCAAATTTCTGTTACAACATAGCCTTCTCATCAACAGATTACTGTCACTGAAACAAAAGAAAAGAAAATGGCAGCCGGATAATATGGACAGACTTTGTGCGAGTTCCAT
The DNA here is from genome assembly GCA_005959815.1 of Sarcophaga bullata. NCBI lineage: Eukaryota > Metazoa > Arthropoda > Insecta > Diptera > Sarcophagidae > Sarcophaga > Sarcophaga bullata. The sequence continues at coordinate 17,830 of QOCX01001027.1, read as the reverse complement.
GCTTCTTAAGGTAATAAAAAAATGAGGAACTTCAAGGAATTACTTTAAACTAAATATTTGATGATTTATTTAAGGTCTTCACCATCACGATTACTACGATATCACATGTACGGGTTCGAGACACAATAGAATAAAAATTAATGCTTAGAACATTGATTAAACTGCCTAGTTGGAATACCAATTCGTTAATATTACCTTTTCAAGTAAATAAGAGCCTTTGCTTCTTTTTTGTTTGTATTCTATTCTTTATTTCAATATCACCTGTTCTTTTCTACTGATAACAACAGTAATTTATAACCAAATGTTTATTAGAGAAGAAGAAAACATCCTTAAGGATTTACTGTCTACAATTAACATAAATTTTAATGGTCTGTTTAAGCCATAAATTCCGTTTAAATGGTCCAGCAATGTCCTATAAACCATGAAAGATGTCAAATGAACTTTCTCCATAGCGATTTTAGCGGCCTAATGCAAAAACACAATAAATGTAACATTTAAGGCCCAGAAGTTTTGCAATTGTAGTCTTAGGGCCATTATTACAACTTGCCGTTAAGTAAAGAGAGAATTTTAACAGGCAGGTATTTTTTTTTTTCATTATTATAAGTGGACAATAAGGTAGAAGTGAGCGTTAAACTAAAGGGAGGATCATCTTACCTTTAACTTTTAAAGTTAAGTTTATGTTTGAACTTGAAATGAGTGAATACAGCAAAAAAATGGCCGTCGTTGCCACTGCGTTTAAAAAACTGAGCAGTGTTATTGCCATTGCTCTGGCATTGGCACCTTTTTGAAAAAGTTAATTTTATTATATCTGTAGGTTGTAATAACGAAAAGAAGTTAAAGGTGACTTTAAAGTTCACTTCAGCTAAAGTTGCCTTTAACTAAACCCAACTTTAACTTCCTTTGTCGTTAAAGTACTTCAACATTTTTTTTAACAAATCATCATCATTTTTTTTGCGATTTTTAAATGTATTTTCAAATTTATTAATAATACCGTCTCATTGCTGTAGAGTACACACTTCGAAAATCAAATTGTATTTTAATAGTATTGATATTGTATTTTAATAGTATTACAAAATGAAGTGGCTCGACGACAGACGCTAGCAAATACCAAAAGCCTTAACAAAATTTATTTTTTTTAATTATTTCGTATTGAAATTGCTTAATGGATCTGTTGTTGTATTCCAGTAATATTTAATGGCAGTTTAAATTATGTGGTATCACTAACATTTACTTAAATGCTGTTTATTGTTGTATTTTTTTTTACTTTAATTGATCCCTATTATACCTATTTGCATAACAGTAATTAATGATATTTTAGGAAAAATGAATAAAAATTCTCCTAAGAGCCATTAACAACCAATTAAATGGTTTAACACATCATTAGTTTGGTATTTTGGGAAAAGAGACTGGATTATTGTATTTAACATTAAAAAAATATTTTTTATTTCCAATTTTTCGTTCATTGTAGGTGGCACGAGCCGATAGATTTTTTGCCAATGTTTGTACACAAGTTGCAAATGTAAATAAACATAATATTCCTATAATATAAGGTACAATTCATTGTTTTCCCATACAAGTTGAACGTGGAGTCGTTTTTAATAGATTTTCCAAAGGACACTTTACACTAATGTCAGATATTATTGTCATTATTATTATGGCACGCTGAAAATAGCAGCTTTACTCCTCTATTAAAAGGGAGAAAAAAACCTTATAAGTTCTGCAAAGTAAATGTGTTGGAAGTAACAAATATGTGGGGCGAAATTAGGTGGATAAAGTGGGGAAAAGTAAATGTAAATAAACATTTATTTTGTGTTGTTAAAAAGTAGGAAACGTAATTGTGGTAAATTATTACAACAGAGTCACTGCTTGAGTCACTGTCGGCGTCCTTCCCGCTGTAATACATACATACATAATTGGTTATTACAACCCTTCAATCTGGATTAAAATCTACCTTCTAAGACTAGTTATGTTATGAGTGTGTTAATTTTTACACATTAGCGGTGAGGCCTACAGTTTAAAGTCGACTTCGAACGTCAAATTTCTGAGAAACTTTTCATGTCAATTTTATTTATTCTCAGAGTTTTTGCCGTATATCTGTTGAGAGAAAATTGCCGAATGAATATTTCCTCATATTTTTCGTTTCGATGTCTGATGTTGACGTACTTTATATACGGTTTTCTTTGTGAATCTGGGTTCAATACCACATTTAAAATAAACAAGTCGTCGACGAAATATATTTCTCCCCTTGCGTTTTGTTGGCTTTGTCTGACCTGGGCTTTGAATCAAAGCTTCATGTTTAATAAGTCAACACACTAGCTACTAGATTACGGCGACTAAGATCAACATGGAATCCATTATAATTGATTGTTTGGTATGTGATACGGTATATGGCGAGAGTCATATTGACTCAACTGAATGCATAACATTTGACTTTAACAAGATGTAGCATATTGCCACATAATAGTGTTGAACAATTAATTTCGTATGTAAAGAAAAATTAAAACGTATTTATCTCTCCATTAAGGTGTTTAAGACTTATCATTTTTTATAGCTTGTGCTTTAAATTCACAAATGAACAGACTAGAAATTCTGTATAATTTTTTAAAAGTTCTAATTGTTTACTTGTGTTAACAATTTCACCAAAAACTCTAACTCAATTTAATAATCCGTTTAAATTCTGTACTACAATAATTTCACTTTATTTTTTATTTAATCTGCTGTCGCAAGATTCACGTTTGTCTTTTAATTAGTGAATGATGCCCTACACAACCATATGAATATATTTTGTTTGGGTTGTTATGCGACACTCAGTTTTTCAAAAATTTTTACAAGTACGTCACGATCATAAGTGAAGAGCAATGTGTTGCTAAAGTTAGATTATAAATCGGGACAATTAAGATTAAGATTAAGATTAAGAATTATCAGGTTTCATGTGGACTCATAAAAGCCAAGTGCAAAGTTTGGTTTGTTCTACGGAGTTAATTTTGGCTCTCTTAATGTTGTTTCATTCTCAGATAAAAAATGTTTGTATACATTGTTAATTGGATTTCAAAGTTCTTTTTTAAGATCTTCACTCTTTGATGAATCCATGTATGTATATATGTATGTCGTGATAGCATTATATTGTACGGTATCAGTTACTCGGCTATATCTCCAATTGTAACCAGCTTTTATTCTATAAAAACTTATTCGCCAGTAGGAGAGTAAGTGTTTATATATACGTAAATTCATTGTGTATGTACGTAGGTATGTGTAAGTTGTATGTGGTGAAGCTGTCAACATTTACCTTTTCTACATGCGTATGTAGACATATACAACAAATGCTTTAACAGCTACAACTGCACATATTCAAGAAATCCATATACAGTTATACATTTACTATACATGTGATATTTATACAAGCATATGTGTAACTGTTTAAGTAACTGTATCATCAATCTTTAACAATGGTTTTGTTGTTTCGGTGAAGGAAAGGAATGAATGGCTTCTCCTCTGTTAATTGCTTATTTACGTGATTTCATACCAAATTAACTCGGCAAATTACAAATGATAAAACATTTCGCAAAAAAAAAACACAAACAAAAAAGAAATGAACAGACAAACAGACAGATATATAACGTACATGACAGATACATGTGTAAAGCTCAGAGATAAACTATCGTATATTTTCTTAATTGAAAACATGAATAAAATTTGTAACGATTCTTAAAGCACTGAAAAAATAGTTGCAACAAAAAGGGAAAATAAATAAAATTTTTATAGGATTCGGTTGAATTAAGATTAAAACTTTATGGGTCTATAAAATTATTTTTTTTTTTCAAAATGTATATTAAAAATTAACTCAATGAGTATATTCATAACTAATTGAGAGGTAAATATTTCAGTTATGCAGGTACTTAAAGTCTTCTTTTACATATATTATGTAATTTCGTTTGATTATTAAATCAAAGTTACTTACTAAAGTTGATTGGCTAATAAAACTTTTTAGTTAAGATTACAACCTAATTTCTCACACCACCTATGTTGTGTGTATTAAATTTATACATGAATGACGGGACCTACAGTTTAAAGCCGACTCCTAATGACAGATTTTTAAAAAAAACTTTTCATGAGAATTTTATTTTTTCTCAGAGTTTTGAAAACTGTTGAGATAAAGTCACTGATAGAAATATTTTTCAGTTTTCTACTTGCTAGAGATGTACCAGACTATGGCGACCTACATATCACATATCACTCACATAGCGGAGACAAAAACCTTTATTGAGATTGAAATTCCATTTTCAGTTTGTGCATAAATATCACACAAATTATTAAGATTTTCATATTTTATAGTCTTAAATGAAGTCGCAGTAGTCTGGTAGGTAGTGTTATGGCTTATTACACATGCAGCCATGGTTCAAACCCCTGGTCAGACATCTCCAACTTCTCAAAAAAAATCTGTCGTTCGTAGTCGACTTTAAACTGTAGGTCCAGTTACGCATGTATAAAAATAACACACGCAACATAAGAGTTGTGAGAAGCTAGGTCGTAATCCTGACTGAAGCGTTGTAATGACTAAATATGTATGTCTGTATAGTCTTAATTCAAAGATTCTAACTTTTCTTTCATAAAATTCGTTTCATAATAGATTGTCGAGCTCATTCTCGTTCATGCTCATACTATATACTACTAAGTTATTCACATTGTCTTAAACTATTCTAAAATAATATCAAGCATTTATAAACTTGTTTTTTGTTTTACTTTAGTTGCTGTATTTTTCAATAGTAGCACCAACACTAGTGCTGCTATTAAACAGACTAGCAAAAGAAAAAAAAATACTTTCTGATATTGAATAAAAAAAATCTCCCATGTCTTTTGCATCCTTAACTGTCTTAATCATATTCTTGAACGGATTCAAGCGTATATTGTTGAGAAGGCTTACACCTTGTGTCTTTGTGTGCGTCTGATGATGGCCACAATTAAGTGTTAAAGTAAATAGTAAGTAAACGTTACGTATTCGTTATCGATTATTCTTGTACGTATTTAAGACAACGGTCGGTCTCTCTCTCTCATCCTGCAAAAACAAAAACCAAACCAAATTTGCACCTTAAGAACCACAACTTAATTATCAGATTTAAATAATTTTATTTCTTTATACACCCACCAGTTTTCTTTTAATCAATGAAATTTTATTTTATACAGAAAATACCAAAAAATGTTGGTATTTTTGTGAACGAAAGAAAAAAGAATGAAAAGACAAGTTACAGTGATGGGCATAAGATTAATGAAATTTATTTGGAATACAAAGATTTTATATTTTATTCACGTATCATGATGTCTCCGTAATCTATAGTTGGTAGTTAGTTAGCTTGTTAGACATGAGGCCTCCAGCAAATGGAAATATGGAAAAAAATTTCTTCGGTAATGTTCTCTCAGCAGATTTTCTAGCTAAAACTCTGAGAGTAAATAGAATTATCATGAATAGTTTCTCAAACTTCTGTCTTTCGGTATCGACTTTAAACTGTAGGTCCTGCCACTCATGTATAAAATTAACACACACAACACGGGTGGCGAGAGAAGCAAGGTCGTTATCCTGACTGAAGTGCTGTAATGACCAATTACGTATGTTTTGTATGTATGTATCACGAAATTTAATTGTAAGCATATAATTAGAAAAGCATCTTAACTGGTGTGATTTTTAGGTTTTATACATCTTGAAAGTGTTTGCAGTTAACTTTTCAGTTTACACTTTGAACTTGTAAGGTTTTGTATACCAAAAAGAAAACTTGTCCTTGAAAAAAATTCTTCTTTCTTACTCCTGTTAAAATTTATGAACAGACTAGAATATATCCCGTGAGTATTTTTTCTAAACAGCACCAAAGAGGTGGTAATAGACAATGCTATTCTACAACAGAATATTATCTGCTCATATATTACAATACCATCACAGTGCTGTTTGGTTTTGGTACCAAAAAAAAAATTTTTTCTTCTCCAAAAATTTAAGCAAAAATAGTAGAAAGTACTTTAAACGTTTTAAAACCATTAAATACCCGTATAAAGAGATCTTTGGGGGGGGGAAAATTTTGCTCTTTTTTGAACATGTTTCTCTTTTATTTCTTGTGGTTATTTTGTTGCCTAATACTTCAAAGTCTATCACCAAAACTTTTAACGCTTAAAATTATTCAAACCAATGGCAACAACAACCATTGTAGCCACAATCAAATGCAATCTAATGGAATGACAAATTGAGCCGCAGTTACTTCTTTACAATACAAAGAATCAATACTCTTTAGTCTACTCTTTATTGTGAGCAATGTCTACAATATATTTGTTGGCTGACATTAAACGAATAAAATAATACGCCACATATACCCGCTACATTCAAGATATACATTGAATTCATGGTAATAACCAAAATTCTTTACTTGGAATAAAGTTAATGGAAACAATTAAACTAGAAACAAGAAATTTTTATGAAAAACTAAAATTTATGATATAAGCTAACTTACTTAATTCGTCATTACAACTCTTTAGTTAGGATTACAACTTGGTTTCTCATGCCACCCACGTTGAGTGCGTGAATTTTACCCAAGGTTGGCGGAACTTACAGTTTAAAGTCGACTGCCTATGACAAATTATTTAAAAATAAATTTTTAAACAACTTTTCATGAGAATTTTATTTACTCTCAGAGTTTTTGCCAGAGGACCACACTAAGGGGAAGTCGCCGAATAAATATTTGTCTATATTTAGTTTTATGCAAAATATCTCGGCTGGAGTTTAGCCATGGACACATTACCTACGAATATAATTTTTAAAACTGGCCATGTGCCAAAGTTCCTTTAACAGAATTTGAATTTCAACTTATTTTGAGCAAAACTTATTAAATATTCAACAATACTGGAGAAAACTACAAGTATTTCAGACAATTTCTTAAAACTTGAACTTTTTTGAAGCCATTCTAAATGAACAAAAGAAAAAAAAGGGAAACAATTAAGAGTGAAAGAAGTGCTTAAAAAGCAGTAGAAATGAAAAAAAAAACAATTCAAAGTAACAACCAGGAATAAGAGAAAATGAAAGGGAACTTATGAAAGTACATGTACACGTACACTAAAATCACATTCAGCGAACACAGAGTTAAAGAAAAACGGAGACTAGAGAATTACATTCAAGTGAAGAGAAACGTTAAACAATTTAAATAAATAATGCAGCATGTATAAGCTACAAATGGCTTAAGTAGATTAGAAAAATAAGCGTACAACGAAAATAATGATGCCACTGCAATGAAATTTTTGATATTACCGTTGCCTTGAATTCAAGTGTAAGGGCATGCCAAAACAGAAGAGAAATACTTTAACATTCAAGTGGAATTCTAAATGTAAAAGGAGCTGCCCTTTTAAAAAAGCTGCATAGCAGAATCAAAGTAAAAAAAAACATTGGTTTTAGTCTATCTCAAGGTATAATTTGTGTTCTAAGGTTCAAGTATTAGTGATGACTGATGATGTTGATATCTTTTCATCCTTGTTTTTGTGACAGACAGACAGAAGACAGCCTTCTTATAAACATAGGTAGGATGCTTTTGCAGCCAATACGTTTAGCTGATAATTTTATGGTGATGATTATGAGCCAGGTTGGCAGAATTAAATCCGATATATTTCTAGTGCATGGTCTTATGTATTCGATTCATGAAATTTTGGTGCAAACTGCAAAGCTACAGGCAAATGCACATACATAATTAGATTGTCGAATAGACAAGCCGCATTGAGAGCATTAATCCTGTAGTCGATTAAATAGCAGCTGGTTTCGGAGTGCTTCTGGGATCACCTTTTACAGTGCGGTTTGGAGACAATGTAGTGCTCTTCGAAGTCACTGTTTTTTATTCGTAGCTGCCGTAGGTCTGGTAGGTAGTAAACGTTAGGACTCGGTTCAAACGTAAGGTCAGACATATCCAGCGAAAAAAAATACGTCCTCTCAACAGATTTCTGCCAAAAACTCTGAGGGTAAATAAAATTGCAAAGAAAAGGGTTTTAAAAATCTGTCGTTCGGAGTCGAGATCCCGGCTCTCATGTGTAAAATTAACACCTTCAACATTAGTGAAGGAGTGAAAAACTAGGTTATAATTCTGACTAAAGAGTTGTACTGATTATTTATTATGAGAGAATAATTTAAATTTGATCGAAAGCAAGAACTAAATACTGATCACTTTTACTGTTGAGGATAAAAATGTTGTCGATAAACTTGTCAGAGTAGAGTGGCCAATTTCTAACAAAGCCGCCCATTTAATTTGTAATTGGTCACAAATTAACTTGACTTAGCTGTGAAGTTTCAAAATACATTAGTCGTTGTGTGTATACCTTGTGTTATCCGACTACCATTTTCATTATTTTTTTCTACCATTACGATGTCTTGTCATTCTTTGTCTTGTTAATATCCTTACCAATGAAAGTTTTTCTTGTTACTTTTAATGTTGGCCATAAAACAACACATTTTTATTGTTACATTTGTTCAAACCCCTGCGTACTTTTGTATGCATTTATGTTTTTATTAACGCCTGGTTATGTTGTGTTTTAAAAAAAAAAAGACGGACACCGCTAAGTCTGATGAGAGAGATTTCGAGATAAGGAACCAGATTTTTTTTTATCTCTTTTTTTTGTTTCCATTTCCTTTTTTCATTTCGGTTATTTATCGCTTTGACCAAGTATTATTACAGAAAAGATTTAAAAAAGCCCAAAGGATTATGACACTGTGCGTATTATTATAACAACTACAATAAAATGTATCGTGCAATTGCTCTGCAGGAGAAAAGTTGGTGTTTTACTCACTGGCAGAAGAGAGCAAGAGCTAATAAAACATGGACTTAAATGTGATTACTCTGACGCTAATAGAATCGGTAGTCGGGAGAACATGAATTACTACTTCCATAATGACAATCCTTGTAGCTGTTAAGGATATTTTATTAACCTTGCGAATGACCACATAAAGTCTTACAACTGTAATTGAGATGAAATGAGTACATAAAGTTGCAAACTGTGATTGCATTATAAAAAAAAAAATTTCAAAGCTTTGAATATATTTTCACTTTCTCCTCTTTATGTGGAAAATTTAAAGTGCTGCCAAGGACTTGTAAAATTTATTTATGTACGGTTTTTTATTTTTAATTAAATTCAGTAAATAGTTGGCTTTATATTTTAGTAGCGAAAAATTAACTTCACTTATTATAATGAACTTGAAGATTTTCAAAATTAAATAAAATTTTTAAGCAAAAATCTGTTTTTATCGATAATACAGTAAAAAAAGTAGATACAAGAATTATTTGAATGGAGCAAGCGAGCCAAATACAAAAAGTTCTTCTTCCACATAACGAATCAAACTTAAATTTTAGTGTGTAATTTGAACAGATGTATTGGAAAAAGAAATACGCATCATCAAAACCCATTTTCTAGATAAAAAAAAATAACACTATAGAACTCTTGTCATCACGATGGAATACTGAATACACAACCAAAAATGTACAGTGCAGCACAGTACCTACAGTTTAAAGTCGGCTGCGAACAACAATTTTTTTTTAACCTTTCATGGTAATTATATTTTACGCTCAGAGTTTTTGCCAGAAATCTGCTGAAAGGAAGTCGCCTTATGTTTCGTTTTATTGATGTCTGTCGCTTTATTGATGACCGCACGTCTAATAAACTAGCACACTACCTACTAGATTACGTCGACTTCAAATTGATAATGATTCTCAAATATTGTTGCCAAATTTTTAAGTCCGTCGTTGAGATAGCTGCCAGCAAAATACGCATCTAATAAAGGCCTTTATTATAATTTTAGTACTCTTGGATCTACCAATAATCTGAGGCAGAAAGTGCTCAGTACGGTGTTTGACTTACTTCAAACGACGATTGGCAACTAAAGAGTAATTTCAGAATTTGTTCCTGCAAACAGAAAAATTTATTTCCCTACTGAAAAGCCATTGTACTTTATGCTAACCTCTGTGCGATTGCAAAAGTGTAGCTCAATATAATACTTGTTGAAAAGGTTCTGCAATTCTAATAAAATGTGTTCGCAAACTTCATTTACTTTGTAATCTTTGTGAAGATTATCTTCATGATTTTCAATCAAATCTTCGAATATCCATTTATCATCACCGGTAATAGCTTAGCGTTTTAGGAACCATCACTGGTGGTAATACGGACAATTATATTTTCTTAGCATCAATACATGAGCAACTGGAATATTTTTCTTATTTAATAGCTACGAATTTTACTTAATCTCTGTTACCGCAATCGTTTGCTTTATATAAGTTTGCTGATTAGAAGTATATGTTTACTTTTACTGCCCACATTAGCTATAACGGTTAATGCTATAGAGCAACAATTGTATGTTTGCATGTGCTGTAGCTAATGTTTAAAGTTACTGTCTAAACTATGCCAATCATTTTGCCCACACACTATCTCAGTGGAGATATTAAGCCTAATTTAATAACAGCTTCATCAACCGAAATGTTTTCGTTGTGCATGCGATTGTCAGACATTTTAACCCTGTTGACTTATTATTTTAATGTTTAGTTGTAGTCTACATTAAAGTTGGATAGGAAGGAAATGGTAAACACTTTATAATATACACTGTTTCCGTATGAATATAATAGTGTAAATGAACATATGGGCATTACAATAAACGTAGGAGAGAAATAAAAGTATGTATTTGAACAATAACCGTCATTAGAATATATTTTGTTTGTTATATTGTTTTTATGCAATTTTATGTATATGGATTCACCCATATACTACGAAATCATAAATGTGGTTTTTCATTAGAGTTTCATTATTAATTCGTACCGGAAATACAACATTAATGTTAAAGTTTTATTTATACGCATGTCAGTGTTAGTGTATGTTTGATAGAATAACAAAAAAGAAACGGTTTTTATTATAACTTTATCATTTGCAGCAGTATAATGTCCAAAAGCATATTTTTTTTTGTACTTCTAAATAGTTTTAATAACTCTTGAGTATAATTTAGTAACACAGATGAACATTTTTATGTTAGATTTGAGATGTTTTTTACAGTGCAATATTAACCAACAATATAACAAAAATGTGATACCTAAAGTAATGATAATGTACTCTTTATTTTCTACTTTTTTTTATTATTGATTATCTTAGTAATAAGAAAGATCCTAAATTTACAATTACACAAAGGGCTTCAGTTTTTGCGGTAATGAAGTATAGTGTTGCAACCCAAGATGTTGCCATCTATATGGTTGTAACTGATAGTTGTTACGATTTTACTTCTTCTCATACTCATACACCTACTCGCATATGTAGACAGATGCATTCGTTTGCTAAGCGAATATTACAAACAGTTAGTTAGGGCAGAAGAAACTGTGGTAAAACTCTATCTCTCTCTCTGTCAGAAAGAATTTTCTCCGTCATGCTTGTTTGTTGTTATACGACTACTGCATGTAGATTTGGATGAATGTTAAGGTACTCTCATATGTTGGGAAAATAATAGCGTATTACCTATGGCTATTTGTGTAATTTATCTTCAAGTCCTTTAAACGAATGACAAAATAAACTCTTGATTACTTCCTCTGTAAACATTATTATCATAGAAATCAGAACCAACGAAGAAACTTGGTTAAAGTGTACTTTCGTCTAAACTAAACAAGCAAAATTTACTATTGTTTGTCGTTAACAATAGTTTCTTAACACTCACGGCATTCACAACATTATCAAGAGTCAGGAAAATAATGATAACCTTTATCATTTAAGGCAACTACAATATTGTAGAGTTCTTTAGAATTGGAAATAGTAAATTGTTATCGATACAATCACAATTACCGCAACAAACATACAAATCACAACACTAGCAGCAACAATGTTTGCTTTAAGTGCTCTATGGTAAATTGCGTTCTTGTCATTGAGTGTCATTAAACGACTTGCAATCTTCAGTATAAGCAAATAAATTTTGTTAGTATTTTTTGGTTACTGTTTTTATTTGTCTAACACTTACTTACTTTTTATGTTTTGGTATGCTTAGAGATCGCAGGCTATTTGATATCTATATTTATAATAACGTTATTGATTTTGAGTCAATCCAGAATCTGGATTTGAGCATTCACTCGATTTGTATTCAAACCGTTTGCCTACTATTCGTGTGAAATCAAACCCTTCCTGATATTATAGCACTCACCACAACCATGGAGATAAGCCGGTGGGATATTCACCAGTGCTTTTTGTCAACTGATTTGATTTGATGACAGATTTTTCCCAAAAATTCCAAAGTAATTATCTTAGAATTGTGTTTGATACCAAACACATCAACCGTCAACCGTCATAACCAACTAATTATCCATAATTGAAACCACTGAGATGCCTCATTCATGTCGGAATTACAATTTATAATCGGCCAACACAAGGTCGCCTTAGTCTAGTAGGTAGTGTGTTGGCTTATTAGACTTGAGGCCTCGGCTCAAACCTCAGGACAAACATATCCCACTAAACGAAGTATAAAAAATAATATTTCTGTGGCGACTTTCTCTCAACAGATTACTGGCAAAAATTCTGAGATTAAAGAAAATTGCCAAGAAAAATTTTTCAAAAATCTATCATTGGTGCCTATTTTAAACTAGAGAAACTGTCACTCATGTAGAAACATGTAGAGAACATACCCAACATAAGCGGTGTGAGAAAATTTATTTTTGTATGTATGTAATCGGTCAACACAATGTCATAAATTTTTTAATTTTTTGAGATGTGGAAGCTCGAACTGGATCTCCAGAACGTTCTACAATGACTGAATTAAACTTAAATGTACTTGGGAAACTGGTCCCATTGTAATGATCTATCTCAGACTCATTTTGAGTTCTGATTTTTGACCATACACATAGGGTAGCAGTCAATGGCTATCATAAATAAAAACAAAATGGCGGAATTTGTGCAGTCAAGTCTTTGAAAGATATTTATACAAAAAAATGTTTTCAACGTATCATGATGGTAATACAAAACAGGAATGAAAGAAGAAAAAAAAAGCAATGCAAAAGCAAAAAAAAACAAAAATTATTATAATATATGAATGGATTGCGAAAACTAGCTGTGTTTGTTTAGTTACTGCAAACAAGAGAATGAATTTTTCATACTGGCAGAACAACACGGAAATTTAAGTTATCAGTTGGAAATATCAGTAATCAGTTATCGGAGTTTCCTGGTGGTGTAGTGGGTAGTGTGCTAACCAATTAGAGTAAGGGTAGTGTGTTCGAGAAAAAGAGACTCTGATCTGTTACTCTACACCAACCATAAGGTCTAAGCTACTCAGTTCGTAAAAATTGGAATATAAATTGTAATATTTAAGAAAGCTTTTTCAGATAAGTAAGATTATGGAAAAACATTCAAAACCTTTTCATATCAAATAAAATGTTATTTTTATGGATAGTTTATCGAGTAAATCTGCATAAATTTATAAATTGTTGTTTTGTATGATGTGAAAAACAAACAAACAATTAATTTTAAATAAAAATAAGAAAAGTTTTCTGTACTTACTTGTGAGCAGCATCTAACCACTGTTGTTGAATTTTTCTTAAAATTTTTTTATTAAATTTTTTCCTGTAGACCAACGTATCAACCCTAGGGAAAGAAAGAAAGAAAGAAACCCTTTTTAATATTTTAAAACTTTTTCGTCTATCTTTTTTAAATATAGCAGAGTAAAACTACGGTACGTACATCTGCATATTTTTGTATATTTTTTTTTAATTTTATCATCACTGATTGAAAGATTCAAATTGATTAAAAAGTTTTGTTTTGTTTTTTGTTGGTTTTACAGAAGCAATAAAAAATATGCAAAATAGACAGCAATTTGTTGTGGTTGGTTTTGTATGGAAGCTAGTGTTGGTAAACGTTTGCATTAAAATTTGTTTTAAATGTTAAAAAAACTTTTGCAACTTGTGTTAATTAATAATATGCCGTAAAGGCAAAAAGAAAGAAAACTAAATAATATTGTCTTCGTTACTTACAGCGAGATTAGGGTTTAGCAAAGTTTTGTTTTCTTTAAGAAAATTTATGATATTGATACACGCACAGACCACTTATATGTCAAATAAAAATTTTAAAATGATCATATGGAAATAAATTATCGAAAATCTTATTTTAACATATTACATTGCAATCTGTTCCAGTAAACCAAGTCAAAACAAATATTAACTTATGCTCCTAATGCTGTAGACCCTATAAAGCTCGAGAGAAATCCGTCTCTTAAACAAATTTTTTGTAACCCAACATGTAATTGATCTCCTTTAAAGGATTCTACGACATTATATATATGGTTTGTACAGTAATAACGGCTTTTGTGAAAATGTATTGAACTGTTGTACGGTATCCTGCTTTTTCTCAAGTGGTTGTTGGCCTTTCCTTTGACGAATGTTGCTGGTGTTATAGCACATAACGAGAAAGTCAAATGGTTATCTTCCGTAGGGAGTTGTAACTGAAATTTTTAAAAATAAATTTCTATTGTTTTAAATAAAAACCGATATAAATTTGAGTCTGCTTTTAAGTTCTCGAAATAGAATATGACATGAAATGTTTCTAAATAGAACCACCCAGTACCCTCCCTCTTCTGTAAAAAAATAAATTGTTTATAAAATTGTTGGTTTTTCTTTTCAACAAAAAGTTTTAACAGAGAAAAAAAAAAAAGAAAAGCGCAAAAATAAAGAAAAGAAACATATTTTAGCTACTTTTAAAAGATGAAAATGCTTTTATAGCAAAAAAAAGAAATAGTTTGCAAAACCTCTGAGATGCTATAGAGAAGTAAATTGGATAAGAAAAGTTATTTGTGTTGCATTTGCCACCAAAAAATAAACACTCATCCACATACACATACAGACTTCTATCTATTTCTGTACGTTAACCACTGCGTAGATGTTCCTAAAATAAAAAAAAGAAAACCAAGCCAGCCAAGAAAGACAAAGTTTTGTTGCAGAAAGTGTTCAGAAATGATAATAAACTGGTAAAAAGTTCCGTGAACCAAGTAAACACTCATGACACAAAAACCAAGAAACGAACAAGAAGTAAACGCTACGAAACTGAATTCAGAAACTGAAACAGAAATAGAATAAAAGAAAATATAAGAAAATAAAATATAATATGCAGAAAATGTTTCACAAAATGAATGTAAAAGCATCTTCTAGAATGCTTTTATATGTCTTTCTCCTCTTTTCAGCTAATAAAAGTGGGGGAAAAAAAATGAGAAAAACACTGAAATGTTATAAATTACAAGTTAAAGAAGAATGAAATGAAACGATAATTTTATGAAACTAAAACACAAAAAGAAAACTGGCAGTATAAACGGAATATATCAACTTAAATTTGAAAACATAAAATAATACGAAATAAACTTCTATTTACACATACACAGTTTAAATATATGTATGTATGTGTTGTATTAAAAAGTTTTATTAAAATCTTAGTGATACAAAAAAAAAAGAAGAAAAATTAAAAGAAAAATCAAAATTCAAAAATTCGTAGTTACAACGCAATAGATGATCCTGACCCTGATAACTACTCTTTAGTGTTGCTGAGAATAAAGAGAGCGTTAACTACAGTTATTCTTCACCGTTTGGGATATCATAAATTGCAAAAAAAAATCCATAAAACTTGGAAGAGCCTGTAAACAAATGCCTACCATTTACTTCTTAAAGATTATGGCCATGTAAAGGCCACTTACATGCTTACTTAATTGGTCATTACATTCAGTCAGAATTACTAGCTAGTATCTCACACTACTTTCTGTTCTGTATGTTAATTTTATCAATAAGTGGCGGCATCTACATTTTGAAGTCGACTACTAACGACAAGTTTTTTAAGAAACTCTTTTATGGCATTTTTTTTTATGTAGCCTCAGTTTTCATTTTGTTGCAGATGTCTGACCTGGGATTTGAACCGAGGCCTCACGTCTAATAAGCCCACACACTATCTACTAGATTACGGCGACCACAGATCTACTATATTTATAAAATACCAATAAAATTTGAACTGGAGAATAAAAATGCTACTAAATCAACTATGAAAGTATGCTCGGAATTAAAACAAATAATTTAATTGTAAGAAACATTGTAAATAAAGTGAAAACCAAAATAATAACAAAGAGTACACAGGCTGTATAAGCTACATGGTAGGCATTGTATTGGAATAAATAACTTTGTTGTTGCTCTGTAAACAGAAATATAATGAATAGACCCTGTTTCTTGTATTGTTATTTGTTTTTATTTATTTTTTCGTTCTTTTGTACTTTTTCTAACTCGATTTTTCTATCAACAAAACCACATCGTCTCCTTCCTATATATGTATAACTCACTTTAGTTATATTCAGTTCAAGGAAATTTTTAAACAATTGAATACTTATGCAGGCTTGCACAAAATATAATCAATTTTAAATTACTCGAGATTGATTCTTGCATGGTTTTTAGATGACAGAAGGTTTGAAAATGTGGGCATGACGAACGTGCCGCTAAGTGCACTGGCCGGTTACATCCGGAGCTCGGTACGGTTCAAACCCACCACTAACGAATTATAACAAGGGGACTTACCTCAGGTTAGATACTCGCTAATCTATCCTAACATTATTCCGTGCATATTATCATAACTGATCCACTTATTATCGTTCGCTTTAGAAATAGCTTGATTTAAGCAGTGAGTTACAAATTCATGAATTCATGTGGCATCTAAACATCAAACATCTCATTGCAACAAAATTTCTTCCAAGGATTGATAATTGAATACCTAGTCTCCTAACAACATCCACGCTGTTAATTTGTCGGTACTTGTCACTTTTTTTTATGATTTCAACGACCTTTTTTTTAGTGACTAGAGCGAGATGCATTTTACAATTTTTTCTCTCTTGTATCGTTTAATTTGTGTCTTAATATTTGCTTTTCTGTGGTGTACAGAGTATGTGTATAATTTAAGTACTCATGCAACTTGTTGTTGATGTTAAAAATCAACAAAAACAAGCAGCACAAGCAGACAAAGGATCATTCAACAATAAAGTTGTAACAAAAGGCCACAACTTTTTAAGAAATTACACATACGAACACTTTTGCTGCCAACACATGCAGTTTTATCACATACACTCTTAAGGTCTTGTAAGCTTTCACAGTTTCAGAGAAAGAGAGTGGGCTACCCTCTCGTTTTAAAAAAAAATTGTAATTAAAATAAACACACCTGCAAAACAAAACGAATATAAACAAAGAAACATGCAAAAAGATAAACAATAAAAGAAAAAGAGAGTAAAGAAAACCTAGAAATTACATGTTCGTTGTAGTGTTTTTAATTAAGTTGTGTACTTTAGGCACTAAATCTGTTGCAACCAACAATTTTAAAAACTTTTTCGAACAAAAATTGTTGTATTTCAGGTACTTTTTCCTCTTTAATTCTAAAATTTCTTATACCTTATACTCTTTGTTTGGAAATTTGGTTTAGTTTTTCTATTCTTTTCTTTAGAGTTCCAATATTTTTTTTTGTTCAAATATTTGTTTGTTTTGGTGTTTCTAGAAAAAAATAAAAGTAAACAAACAAAAAAGAAATTGTTTTTGTAATTAATTACATTACATTGGGAGAATGAGAGTAAACAATAGATTTAATGCAAGAATTCAGTGTAGGGCTATTCAGCAATTTTAAGCTTTAAAGACATAAAAAAAAGAGGAAAGACTTCCAATTAATATATGGTAGATATAAGCAACAGAAGTCGCCGTAGTCTAGTAGGTAGTGTGTTGGCTCATTAGACGAAAGACGAATCCCAGGTCAGACATCAAAAACGAAATATGAAAAAAAATTTCTTCGGCGGCTTCCTCTCAGCAGATTTCTG